>RJWH01000270.1:0-227003 GCA_004363575.1 Solenodon paradoxus | reverse complement strand
AAGACGTCAGTAAGCAAAGTTAAAAAGTGAGGATTAAGATTGGGAGATCTTGGCATGTCCTGGTGGCCTAAAGGATTTGGCCATCAGAGGTAGTTCACTTACCTCCCAAGGACCTGGATCTGAGACCCAGGGCTTAGGGGAACAACCAAGATGAAAAACTAAATAAAATAAATATTTCTGTCTTTCTCTTTTGCTTGCCTGCCTACTTGTCTTCATTCCTGCCTGCACCTTCCCTTTAAAAAAAAAAAAAAAAAAAGACTGGGAGATCTGGGAGGTCTCAGCTGTAGTATATTGATTCATTTAATTCTCCTTTCAAAATGGTAATCCAAATATCCCTGGTTGTCCCTCATTTCAGAAACACCCTCTTTTACCATCTCCAGAGAACAAGCTCCAGACTTCTGTCTACTAGGGGTGGGGGTATTCATTTCTTTGTCTAGAATAGAGGAAATGATTTGTAGGTCTCCTTATATAGACTGTCAGCTTTTTAAAATGTCTATCTTCACTCACTCCTAGGACAGTCTGGAGCCGTCAGTTTCTGAGTTCTTTGGGGATTCTGTGGTATAAAGTGGATTGGTTTTCCCTCCTGCTTGTTTAGTTTCTGCTTTCTCAGGTCTGCTAAGTTGGTTAACAGTCATCCATATGCACAGTATTTTGTGTTGTTGTCCCTCATCGTATTATTTATACCTTTTAAGAAAACCCCTTTAATGTTGTTTGAGTGTAGTTTCGGGGCATGTAAAATTAGGGATTGAAATGAAATTTTTTCTTTTTACCTACTTTGTAAACATTATCTCTAATCCTCATTACTTCTATAAAATGTTTTTTCTGTATTTTATAATTGTTAGGAAAATCGAAGTTCAGAAGCATTATTTAAATTCTTGCTCAAGGTCAGATATGGGATTTCCACTCAATTCTGGCATAGTCTAAAGATTATAGTCTTTCTACTGCCTAATATTGCCCTTTTTTAAAATTAGTGGAATGATTGAGATGAGTGAGAATGACTTTTTGAATTTCCTTAGCGTGGGGTAGAAGACTATTCGTTTGCTTTTTGTTTTATCCATTTACACTGCAGTGAAGTACAATGAAAGTTATTTTCACAGGTCAAAGCGGACTTGTACATTTTAGTCAATTTAGGAATTCCCTTTTAAGAAGTCATTGTCATTAGTATGTTTTTATAACCATTTTCATATCTGATGAACTTGTGGCTATCCCTTTTTTTTTTCTTTTTTCTGTTTTAGATAGTGATCACTTATTTCTCTAGTTTTCAGTTCTGCTTAAAATATTTCTATAATTAAGTTTTATTTTCCAGGTAAAATAGGGATTAACTTGTTACTGTGCTAATTTTGTGACTTTTTGATAATTTGTTTTAAAGGAAAGATGCAGGCAGAAATGAAGGTGACCAGGCAGGCAGACAGGGAAAGGGAGGAGGAAGAAACATCTTACTCATTTTAGTCGATCATCTTGGTTGCTCCCTCTGACCCAGAGTCGCAAACCTGGGTCCCTGTAATGTGTGATGACTGTATTGGCTGGGGAGCACAGACTCAACCACCAAGCCACCAGGACATGCTGATGATTAACTTTTAACACTAGATTTTTCTCATTCTTCTAGCATTTTCTTATATGTTATACTTATATACTTAAGAATTTTTGACTGTTAACATGTATTTCTTCTAACATCCCAAAGGGGCTTTGCTTTTCCAAGTAATGTGAGGAGGTAAATGAAATAACTAAACATTTTAGAGGATTTGACTTTACATTCATGAATAAAAGCAAAGGTCCTTCATCATTCCTGATCTCTAGAACTACTTTATATCTCAATGACAATTAATGATCAATTTAACAAGCAATTAATTTGAACTGATGTTTCAAAATAGGGAAGGGAAAAAATAATTCCAGGATGGTGTGTCTTGGTAGAGTAGAGGTTTGACACAGTCAACATACATCCCAAAGGTTTGTTTCCAGGGCCAAAATGAACAACTAAAAAAAATAAATGCTTCTTTGACTTCTGTCTTCCTGGCTGACTGCTTGCTCACCTTCATTCCTTCCTGCACCTTTCTTTCCTTAAAAAAGCAAAGCAGAATTTTATTTTTTTTAAAAGAAAAGGTACAGGGAGGAGAGGAGGTAAGTAGGCAGCAGGCAGAGAGGAGGGAAAAAGCATTTACACTTTTTAAAGGAAAGGTGCAGGCATGAATGAAGGTAAACAGAGGCAGGAAGGCAGGAAAAGAGAGGAGGAGGAAGCACTTTATTTTATATAGCTGTTCATCTTGGTTGTTGCCCCATGCTCCAGGATGTGAACTGGGATCCTTGGAATATATGTATACTGCATCCAACCTCTGTTCTACCAGGGTGTCCCCAGAATGTTTTTCTCTATATTAGTGCATCTGTCTTTAACCAGTGACATTCTGGTTTGTTTTATATAGTACACCTGAACAGGAGCAACTGATGGTAGTGTGGCTAAGTTGGATGATAAAAGAAGAAGCTTATTTTGAGAGGTAAGATTAATTTACTTGTTTCAGTTAGCTCAGTAAGTTTTTTTTGTTCTCTGTTTAGAAATTCATATATACATATATATATATATATATATTTTTTTTTTTTTTTTCCCAACAGTACTTCTGGTGTGTCTGCTTCTTTTGGGGAGATGTTATTATTAGTTGCTATGTACTTTCATAGCAATCAACTTAGTGCAATCATTGACTTGGTCTGTTCTACTTTGGGGATGAAGGTAATTGTATTTTATCATCTTTCTAAAGAAGGTGCTTTTGAGCTGAGCATTTTCTTGTAAATAGATTGTTTACATTTTGAGTTGATTTTACTTGTTTAGGAGCTTAAAGTTATCAAGCAATCTTAGAAAAACTTTTTATTTTTAAAGGTAATAGATATTCAATGTTGAAACCCAAAAACACAAAAGAAAGGAACAATAATAATTTCAGTATTCAGAGGTTTACTCTTGCTAACAGTGTGGTATCTATCCTTTCTTTAAATTTTTATACATATTTTGTAATTTAAGAAGAACTTATCAATATATGACGAGCATTTCCTCCTATCAATAAATATTCTAATACAGTATAATTTTTCATGGTCACATGGTAGTCTATCACATGGACCATCTATTTCTTAACGGATTCTTATTTGCCATATAGATTTTCCAATTTCTGACTAATGCTTAGATGAATATCCTCATTTAAACAAATATACAGGTACTTATCACATGTATAGAGTCACTTTTTACATTATTTCTTTAGGATAAAATTCTAGAGTACTGTTCCTAAGTAAAATAATATGATGATGTTAAGGTGTTAAGATGAATGTTATTAGATTATCTTCCAGAAAGATTATGACAGTTAACTATTCTCATTATGAATTAATGACTGCCTGGTTTTCTAAACTCTGATTCTCAGTTGGAATTCCCATTCTTTTAATATTTGCAAGTTGGTTGATGAAAAATGGGCTTACTTATTTTACTGAAGCTGCATTTTATCATTTTTAAAATAAATTACAGTGGGTTTTTGTAGCTTTTTTTGTGTTAAGGAACAATACAGGCAGGAATGAAAGCTAGTAGGCAAGCAGGAAGAGAGAGGAGGAAGCGTTTTTATTTATTTTATTTAGTTGTTCATCTTGTTTCCCCTGACCCCAGGACCTGGTTCTTGGGATGTATGTGAACTAAGCTTGACCACTGGTGGTAGTAGACCAAACTGCTGCACCACCAGGACACACCATTCTGTATCTTTTAAAATATGTGTTTTGATTTTCTTTTTTTTGTGAATGACTTAACCAGTGTCCCAGTTTTTGTACAGGAATTTTTACTGAATTTTTTCCTTTCACTGATTCAAGGGGCTTTTTACATATAAACGATAAACTACCATGTCCTATATATTTTATTGATTCCATGACACAAATTTAAAAGTGGAGAAGTGCAATATGTTGCAGTTGCCTTTTTTTGCCATGTAGCAATTATTACTTTTTGTGTGTAGTACTTCTTTTGTGGTTCTTTGCTGCTATGTTCAGAAATATTTTTCTTTTCTTTGGTTTATAGAAATGCTTACATATTCTAATTTTTTTTTATGGCTTCATGTTTTATATTTAAATCTTTAATACATTTGGAGTTTACTGGATATAGTGTGTAAAATGTATGTGTGTGTTTATGTATTCTTCATGAATGTAGCTATCCCATGTCCATTTATTGAATGACCCATTTCTTCCCCCTGAATTGAAATGCCAATAGTAGTATTTACTAAGTACTTTCATATATTGGCTCAATTTCTGAAGGAATAACCGCACTTTGTATTAGATTTGTGAAGCTAAGAGAGGAGGAAGAAGCATTTTATTGATTTTATTTAGTTTTGCATGTTAGTTGTTCTCCCTGACCGGCCACATGAACCGGGCGGAGTCCTTGGGTTGTGTGTGAATTGTGTTTCATCTAGAGGCAGTTGACTAAACCATTACTCCACTGGGACATACCTGCACATTAATTTTTAATAGTCATTTTAGATAATAAATTTACTAGAGTTAATTGTGGTTTATGTATTTTCACATACTATTGGAATTCTTTGGTTGTTTTAGATTGTAATTAAGCCCAGCTCTTTGAGTAGGATGAAGACTATCTTCACACAGGAAATTTTTACTGAGCAGGTATGACTTACTCTTTATTCTTAGGTACTTATTTGACTTTCTTTCATAACTTTCTTTGGGGGAAAACTTGTATATCACATTTTATGAGAATGATGAAATCTTTTTTTGTTGCTTTTTCATGTCCAATTATGATTTAATTTTTGAAACTTCTGTAAAGAATAATTCCATTAAATGTACACTTTTACGGCTACTGGTTACATGCAAAATTATGTTTTAAATTGACATTATTTTGGAGACTGAGTAGATCCTTTAGAGTATGGTCTTAGATATTCATGGTAAGAATTTTACATGGGGTAAAATTTTGAATTTGTCGGGAGAAAAATAAAATAGGGACCATTTCAAACTTTAGGTCTAAGGTTCATTTCTAAATGGGTTATCAGGTAGTTTTAAATTTCTTATTCTTGTGTTTATATGTTCTTATTTGGCCTCAGCACTTCTGTCTGTGGGTAATCCTAAAGATATTTTATTTCTTCAGCGAAAAAAATTTCTAAAATTTAAAATGAATTCCCAGAGTAATTTATCAGTTTAATTCTCAGAATACAAAGGATTGTCACACCGCGGTGGAGTAGCAGTTAGGTCAGTCACCTCCTAAGGAGTTCACACCACATATTCCTGGTTTCAAGTCCTGGGTTTGGGGTGAAACAACCAGTGTGAACAGCTAAATTGAAAAAATAAATAAAAATGCTTCTTTTTCCTTTCTATTCTGCCTGCCTGCCTACTCACCTTCATTCCTGCTTGCACCTTTCCTTTAAAAAAAAAATACAAAAGATATATTAGTCTTGGAAATATTTGAAAATAGTCGTAGATCTATACTTTTTTAAATTTTCTTTTAAAGAAGAGGTGCAGGCAGGAATGAAGGAAAGCAGAGGCAGACAGGAAGGAAAAGAGAGGAGGAAGAAGCATTTTTATTCACTTTGTTTAGTTGTTCATCTTGGCTGTCTTCACAGGTCCCGGGCTACGGACCTGGGACATCAGGATATATGTGGACTGCGCCTAACCTCTACTACACCAGGGCACTCCGATTTTTGTTTCTTTAGGGTAATTAATATTCTCATTTCTACACCAGACTCTTCCCTTGTCCCCTGACTATACATATACTTCTACATACCAGTCATACTGAGGATATAGGAGACTTACAAGTTATTTATTTATTTATTTTAAAGGAAAGATACAGGTAGGAAATAAGGTAAGCAGGCAAGCAGGCAGGATGATAGAGGAGGAAGAAGTACTTCATTTTTATTTAATTGTTCACAGTAGTTGTTCCCCGCTCTCCCATCCCCATCCTGGGTCTTATACTAAGGACCTTGGGATGTATGTGGGACTGCTCCCAGGGTGTACTAGACCACTAGGCCACCAGGGTGCACCCATAAGTTGTTTTTTTATATGTTTAATTTAACTAACTGGTAGACAACTTTGGGATAGGTATTTAAAAGATAGTTAGAGGCGTACCCTGTGGCTCAGGTAACTAAAGTTGCTAAGGTGCTGGTAATAAGGCCCAAGGACCCAGGTTTTATTTAATTGTTCACAGAAACCTGGTTGGGGTATGGAGGTAGGGGAAGATAATTAGAGGTCTATACATGACACAATTAGGATGATAATACTTGATAATTCATGTATGTTTTTTAAAAAAACCTCCCTCCCCAAGGAAAAAACTTTGTTTTTTGTCAGGTAGGACAATATTACCCAAATTTATAGATGTTGAAAATAGGTTCAGAGGACAAAGTGACTAATCAAAAAAGTCTTTCAGACCGTATTTTATGATTTCAAATGTCTTTTTAAGAGAGGAAGGAAGGGAGAGGAGGAAGAAGCATTTAAGGGAGGAACGTCTTTATTTAATCGTTCATTCTGGTTTTTACCCCAGCCCCAAATCTTGAACCCAAGTTGTTGGGGCTTTCCACTTGCCAGTGTCTCAGCCTCCTGAGTCACACGTCAGCATCCCCCAGATTTTGCCTTTTTGACCTTACTACATCATCATTGACATGCTGTGTTTAAAAACAAATTTAAAAAAATTAGACAACTTTACAAATCCATAAATGCATTCTTTTTTTATCATTCAAAAATAACTAAAACATGAAATAACTTTTTTTAATCATTCATTCCTAAGGACTACACTGTATTCAATATTGGTTTTCTACCTGCTAATTTTCTCTCATTTAGAATATTACATTTGGTTCTAGCATATGTATTAATACTACTTTTCATTTTTAGGTTGTCACAGCTCATGCAGTTCGGGTTCCTGTCACCAGCAATCTGAGTGCCAACATCACTGGATTTTTGCCTATTCATTGTATTTACCAGCTTCTCAGGAGTCGTTCCTTTACCAAACACAAAGTGTCAATAAAAGTATGACCTATTTGTATTGCTGCAACCTAAATTATTTCTTCTTTCCCTAGTTCTGTTTCAGTTTATAGGCCTTTACTATGATTTTACATAGAAAATGTGTCTAGTTACTTGTCTTTTATATACTTATAGTTGTTAGGAACTTAATTTTGGATTTCTTAGTAGAACTTGTTTATTTTTAAGTTATTCATAAGTTATCTATTCATTAGACCTTAGGAAGGAATTGCCATTTTTCTGCTTTGGTTTTGTTTAACAAACTGAGAACGTTGCTGTCAGTCTTGCATTTATAGATTTGTCATAAGGACACCTAATGCCTCACTTTCACATCTTTGATATATTTTCAATATTTTGTGGTTGATTATATCAATTCATTAGAAGAAAAGACTGAATCCTAAAAGGATAGGAATTATTGAACTTTTTTAGAGGTCCTTTTATTTACAAAGGCCAATGAACTATTTATGCATGACATATCACTTTACTTCTCCTTGTTTCTGTGATTTAGTGAAGTTATTTTCCAGCTAGATTGCATCTTCTGCTACTTGATATTTTTAGCAAATGAGATTGATAAGAACTATGAGTACAACTTGTACATCTAACATTTTTATGTGTCCTCTCTGCAGACAGATGTGATAATTTCTCATAAGTGCTTGTCAAAGACATTTTCTTAATCTATCTGAAGATTTACTGTAAAGAACTAACCCTCTCCTTAAATTCCTCTCTGCTGTGGGGTCTTTTATGACAACACATATGGTGCTCTAAATACAGGTATGGTAGGGACTTAGAATATTTTCCCAACTACTTAAAAATGAGTAAATTAAAGACCTTAAGGCAAGGTTCTCATCATTTTAGATTTATCTTCCCTTGAACAATATTCTCTATTAGGATATAAAGGTAGTTCATATTTTAAATCAAAGACAATTGTGAAACTGGGTAATATACTTTAACTGCTAAAAGGTAATATGAGTTTCACTGATTGATAAATCATGTAAAACTGTATGTGCTTTTAAAATTTCACTTGCTTTTTCTTATTTCTATAGTTGATTTAGTGCCTATAATCTTCTGTTTTAGGACTGGATTTATAGGCAGCTGTGTGAAACCTCCACTCCACTCCATCCTCAATTACTTCCTCTGATTGACGTGTACATAAATTCCATACTTACTCCCGCATCTAAATCTAATCCAGAAGCCACAAATCAGCCAGTCACAGAACAAGAGATACTCAATATTTTCCAAGGAGTCATTGGGGTAAAATAATGGTTCTTTTACATTTGTTAGCTTATTTTTCCTTTAGTTTATTCTTCTGACATATTCCATATGTTTTTTTCCCCCCCTGACTTATTAGAGGACTTCTAGGGGGTTCTGAATTTAAACAGGTTTAAATTTCTTTAGATCACTTATAAAAATTAGAAGAATGGTATTAGTTTCTAGTAGTGTATCAGCTAGGCACTTTTTAAGGAATTCTTTTAAAGACTTCATTTTAAAGTCTTAGGAGTGCCCTGGAAATTGTGTGTTTTGCAAAGTGCTATGTGAATATTCAGTGCATTCAATACAGCTTTAAGCTTCCTGGAATCTAAGCTATAGCTAGATTCATTTATGGAGAATTTGAAGAAAATCTTTTTTCTCCATTTTGATAGAAGAAAATAGTTACATTTTTAACAAATATATTTAAATGTACAGTATGGTTTTTTTAGAAGTTATTTTCTTGGTAATTTCAGGTAACACTTGAGACTCCTGTGAACCTGATGGGATTATTTCTGTCTTGAAAACTGTTGAGCATGTTGTGTTTTGTCTCCCATGGTATCTCAGATTTAATTTAAATTTCCATTTGTTTCCTGGAGTTTAATTGAAACACAGGGACATTTCTCACATTTTATCTGACCTTGGAAGCAATAACACTGGAGTCTTTTAATGCTTTTATTATCAAAAACACCACTCATGAAATTTGATGGGATTTTAAGGTCTTTATGATATTACTTCCAGGGTGACAACATCCGCCTTAATCATCATTTCAGTATCACTGCACAGCTTTTGGTGCTTTATTATATACTGTCTTATGAGGAAGCTCTTCTAGCAAACACAAAGACTTTAGGTAAGTTGTGTTTCTAGTGATAGTTCATGGTGGTGCACTTTATTTGCTTATATTTTGTTATTTTTTAAAAACTGTTATTTGAGAAAATAAGACCAAATATTTTAAAGCTCCAGCATCATACTATAGTTTATGCAATTCAGGTATTGTCTTCCCTGATGCATGTAAATACACGTATGTATGGGAACATAACATCCTCTTAAGTTTCAGTCTTCCTTTTAAGACGCTAAATTAATAGATAACTGAATTGTCTGCATTTCACAATTTTAGTGACCTTAGTAATTAAATAGAAATTAAGAGAGAGATCTGAAGGAAATGTAAATGAAATTATTTTGCTTGATTTCAGTCTTTGTTTTACTTTCCTTCTTTTAATGTGAAGAATTAGAATCTACTAAATAGCAATAAAAAAAAACAATAGAATACTTTCCTTTCGCTACTTAAATTATCACTGAACTGGGCTTTCAAACTTAGCTATTCCATATTAATATTAGAAGGTCAAATTTAGCATGTAAGATACAAGTATAAATATCTTTTGTTTGTCTTTTCTTTTTAATGAAAGGTGCAGGCAAGAATGAAGGCGAGCAGGCAGGCAGTCAGGATGGGAGAGGAGGAGGAAGCACCTTATTTATTTTATTTAGTTGTTCATCTTGGTTGTCACCCTGGTGTTCTTAAACCTGGGTTGTGTGTGGGACCGCTCCCAGGTGTACTAGACCTCTTGGTCACCAGAGCACCCCTAGGATCTTGTTTTTGAGTGAGAAGATTCTCTTGTATGTTAGGTATGCTAAATGTGTGTGTGTGTGTGTGTGTGTGTGTCTGTCGTGTATATATATATATGATTTTTTTTCTATTCATATATATTTTTGGTTTGTTAAAAATATTTAAAATATGTATATATTCATTTTAGTTAAGTATCTTATTGCTCCAAAAGAACATGTATAAGGAGTAGAGTAATAAATACCTGTGTTCTAGTATCTAGTTAAAATACGACCATTGACATTATATTTTATATTTTCTTATTTTTTTTAAAGGAAAAGTGGAGGCAGGAAGAGAGAGGTAGTAAAAGCACTTTATTTTTCTTTAGTTGTCTATATTGATTATTCCCCCAGCTCTGAATCTTGAACCTAGGGTTTGGAACGTATGTGGGACTGCTCCCGGAGTGAACTAGACCCCCTAGGCCATCAGGGTGTGCCCCTGTATTTTATATTTTCATTAAAATATGAATATGTTTATTTCTCCTGAATACTTTTAAATAAAGCAGTTTAATTTTAGGTGCTTTGGAAGTTAAATACAGTAGTTAATATTGTACATTTGAAGAATTATCTATTCCTAAAGGTGCTAGTGGGATCCTAAACACAATCTCATTCTTAAGTAGTTAAAAGTGTTACTTGCTTAACTTGCCCTCATGCATAACTTCATTTAAAAAAGCAGGTTGGCCTTTTTTTTGCTTCTGCCTGTTACGTATCAAATCTGATTCTTGGTCACCAGAATACACATCCTATGGAAACTAATGTTGACTAATTTGAACTTGAAGTTTTTCTGTGCACTTGATAGTTAATTATTTTCAGAAGAAAGTTAACTCCAACTGCCTCTTCCAGAATGTGGAAACTTCTATGTAATCAAGAATTTTATGGTCTACATAGGCAACAATTTTCAACCTTTTTTTAACAATTGCACTTACATATGTATTATTATCTTCAACCAAAAATGTGCTAAACTTTATACATTTTGTTTTAAATTTTAAAAAGAATTAAGTGTATTGATTATGCTTTTGCAAACTATGAATACCCTGGTTGAGCATCTATTCCTGTGCTTTATAAGCTAAGTACTTTGGAATGAGATGAGGGTGCCAGATACACACAATATGATGGAGATGACACAGAGAAAGTTAGTGTGTATTAGAAAGAATCTTTACTCTGTAGGATCTAGGAATCCCCTGAAGATTTTTGAGCCAGAGATAAATGGTCCGGCCCATTCTGTTTAAATAAGAGGACTATGGCGGCAGTGTGAAGGCTGGATTAAAGAGAAGAGAAATTGGAGTCAGGGAAATTGGGTCATAATAGATATTTTTAAACAAACTGAGTAGGCATGGAATTGGGCCAGTAGAAATACAACATATATTAAGGCTGATTCATTTAAAAAAAAAAAGAATTGATTTGTTGGTTGACTAAAGACAGGAGTTTTGAGAAAAGGACGTATGAAATTCATATTCCCCAACTTCCTTTAAGGAATTAGTGCTCATTCTAATATATAATATTAGATTAAATGTAAGCTGTTGGAGTTATGAAACTCTCATGCCATATAGTCATGATTGCATTGGGCCTTCTTGACTGAATTTGGCAGTCTTGACTAAGGGGATTTTTTAGTGTTGGACCCTTCTGCAGATGACTTCTTTCATTCACTATGATTTTTCTCCTCACTAGTTTTGACTTCTGGGTATTTCCCAGATCTCGTCCTTAGGTATGTTCTTGCTCTACCTGTGTATACACAATTTTGGAGTGATTATTTTTTATAAACTATGTTCACAGATTAATTAAATGTAATTTGACATTTTTTTTTTGTTCCCATTTTGGTTAAGAATTCTGTTGTTTCTGATACTTTATTTTTTATCTTTTGATGGATAGCTATCATGCAAAGAAAACCCAAATCATATTCTTCTTCTTTGATGGATCAGATTCCTATCAAATTCCTTATTCGACAGGCTCAAGGGCTCCAGCAGGAGTTGGGAGGTATCTGTTTTATTGCTTTTCACTGCTAAAGTTAAAAGTTAATAGTTGACTATCTTACTTTAATAATGTTAGAAAGTATAATAGGTGATCAGTGTTAAAAATTCAAACAATTTAATTGTGAAATTCTTCTTTTCCTCCCTGCCCTTCTGACTCCATGCAAATAATCCTCACCGCCCCTCTGTCAAAAAAACCCCCCAGAACCTTAATTGTTTTATTTTGGTGTGTTATTTCAGATAATTTCTACTATAAATTGAACCAGATGAAACTTCAGTTATTTAACTGTTTTTTGGCCTACAGAAATGCATTTTCATGTGGGTGAACCTAATAGATACACAGGAATGAAAACTTTTAAACTATAAATGATGTTACATCCTATCTCCTCAGAGACTCTTTTTTTTCTCTTGTAGTCTTTGAAATCTTTTCATGTCAATACATGTAGCTCTGCCTTTATTGTCTTAAGTGCTCAGTATTTCATACTATGGAATGACTGATATTTTGTGTAAAACTATCAAATGGAAATATTTTTTGAAATTCCCTTTTCCCCCTAATTTAACACATCCTTTTTATAATATTTGAGTGTGGAGCCTTTTGTTTATGTCAGTTTGGAATTTTATTGTTCTTTGGTATGATTGATTTCAAGGAGGAACATGAACTTTCTTTGTTCATCTTTGCTCAGATCTGCATTTTTTTTACTTATATCTTTGCATAATCAATTCCTAAATAAATACTATATTTGATAGCAATTAACATGTTTATTAAAAATACTATGAAATATAGATTAATTTTCACTACTGTTGAGCAGTCATTTTTGTGACTGTTTTGGCATAGTTTTAATTACATATATATGTGTGCATTTAAAGATATAAACTTTAAAATATGACTTTATTATTATAATGTCTTTCAAACAGAAAAATTAATTTTAAGCAGTTTTTATGAGAAAGTAAGCAAATACTATCCCTACTGGGACTAAGCAGTGGTATGATTCAATATATTACATAATAAAGAGATGTTTGAATCTTAAGTACTTTTATTACTATTACTGCTATTATTACTATTCTTATAACTGATGATTTTGATGATAATTTCATAATAACAATAGCATTTATTAGGTATTTATATGCCAAAACCCTTAGCATAGTGGCACTTCATATATCCAAAATAGGCATTTTTACAGTATTATTTATTTTCTCATTATTGATATTAACAAAAATTTTCATGCATTGTCAAACTATGCTGTAAGCAAAAGGTTAAAATTAAGACTTTGATTTAGTAAAAAGAAGGCTTCCCATTCCTTTTGAGCTGCCTAACCCTTCTTGAAGATCAAGTCACCTTTTTTGTGAGTATGATCAATAGTGCTTTATTTAGCTGACTTTGGAAAGATGAATACATGCCTTTCAGTCTGTTTCCTTACTGTAGAATGGAGGCAATATTGCTTACTAAGCAGGAATTTTAAGGTGATATGAGAAAATTGTACAATAAAGTTCCTGAGACTTTTTAGATACTTAGAGTGGGAAACTTAAAAGTTTTACCTGTCTATAGTAGTGATTCTCAATTGGGCTGGACTAGAGGACGTGTTCTCTCTATAGAGGCATTTAACTTATTATTCTGAGTGAGGATTTTTTTCAAACCGTATGGGAACTCTCCCTCCCAAATGGACAGTCTTTTCCATTCTTTTTTTTTTCCCTCTGCCGTCAACTCTTGAAATACTGCTATTACAAAAAACTTTTCGTGATGAGAAACTTTTGTCAGGATAGGGTAGAAGAAAGTTTGAGAACTTTTTATAAACTTTTTAAATGAACTTCCTTTTCATCTGATCGCTTGGGAGTCTTTAAGCAGATTTCTTGGCCTATCTACTGAGCAGAGTTCTCAAGCCATGGTATGCGTGTATAAGAAACGCAATTTCCTTTTGCTTGCTGAAAATGAAAGTGAGTGGGGAGAGAGGAGAGAGAAGATAATTATGTTTAAGAATGGAGAATTCAGTTGAATTTTTGTAAACTTTCAAGGGTTGCATTCTGCTTTACTTCGCCTCCTTGCAACTAACTACCCACATTTATGCATTGTGGATGATTGGATCTGTGAAGAAGAAATCACAGGTACTGATGCCCTATTAAGGCGAATGCTCCTGACTAATAATGCCAAAAACCACTCTCCTAAACAACTCCAAGAAGGTACAGTATATTGATGATTCTTTTGCCCCCTTTAGTAGTACAAAGAGATATTAGGCTCATTGAAATCTTAAAATCATGCAGATTTTTCTTACAGATATAACAATATCTGGGTGGACATATTGTAAGTAATTCTCTTTGAGTTAAGGGCCATTTCTTTCTGACATTCTTGTATGTTTCCTCATAGTTTCTGTGTTGTGTCACTAAACAGATGGAGTAGTTTTAGGAAGGTCCTAAATCAGTCATAATTAAGTACAATGAATTAGAGCAATGTACTTGCTGTTAATGGATACTGTTTTAGATCAGCACTGTCAAATAGAAATTTAATGCACGCTAGACATATAATTTTAAGCTTCTGTAGCCTTAAAAAGAAGCAGGCAAATTACTGATTATTTTATTTAACTGTACTTATTTAATATTATTTCATTATTTAATCAATATAAAATATTAGTGAAGTATTTTACTTTTTTAATATTACATCTTTGCAGTCTTGTATATATTTTATACTTGTAGCATATTTTATTTTGGACTAGCTCCAATTTAAGTGCTTAATAGCTAGATGTAGTTAGTAAATATCTATTGAAGAGCACAGTTTTAGATATTTTTTCTAACAGTGGGTGATTACATCATTTAAAAAGGGACACCAGGAGGGAAGGTATCAAGAAGTTTGAATCTTTCAAATGAATGTTACTACCAAAAGCAGTACTTAAGTATATTTTTCTATTTTAATTCAGTTTTAGAAATTAGTCTGACACCATAAAAATAATCTCTGGGTCACTAATGTTTAAAATGAGATATTTTTTGTTGCTCTTTATCAAATAACTGCATTTACATGATTTTATTTAAGGCTATTATTTATATGTTTAGCCAAAACTAAGGAAGGATTAAAAGTTTTACCTTTTTTTTAGGAACACTGTTTTCTTGATTTGTTGGGCTTGCTTGAGCAATATTACTTCCTATTTGGTAAACTTTCTAGAATTTAGATTATGAGTGCTAAGTTTTCTGTTTAGCATTTTCAGCTGTCCCAGTAAGTCATACACAAGTGATGCAGATTCTAGAACACTTGACTCTACTCTCTGCCAGTGAACTTATACCATATGCGGAAGTTTTAACATCTAATATGAACCAGCTGTTGAATTCAGGGGTTCCACGAAGAATTCTTCAAACGGTCAATAAACTTTGGATGGTTCTTAATACTGTGATGCCTAGAAGGTAATTTCAATATATTGCTACTGGTGGTAGATCAATATATAGCAGTGATTATATTCAATAACCTAAATTTAATTGTTGAAAAATATTGAGTGTTTAACAACGTATTTTCAAAGACTAAAGAATTGTTATAACTTTAAGAAAGTGAATGCATTCTATCTAAAGAAATAGAGACAACCTTAAAGTATTTCCAACTTGAGGAAACTCTTTAAAATTGAGTTCTCATCTATAGTCATTTGTCATTTGTGACTAATTGTGATTTAGATCACTACTGTATCTTGCCCCAAATTTTACTGCACATAAAATCATCTGGAGAGCTTTTTAAAATGACTTTATCCATAGCAATTAAATTAAAATCTGTTGGGGAGTTAGGTATTAATAGTGTTTAAAAGATACCCCAGGTGATTCCAATGTGCAGCACAGTTTAGAAAAAGTGGATTATTTTGTCATTAGTCATGGGTTTCTACTGGACCATAGATTGCATTACAAACACCTGGTCAGTACTGAAAACTAATACTGGACTGAACCAACCTGAATCTTTGATTCAGTAAGTCTGGGAATATTTATAATTTTTAAATTTAATTTTTACTTATATCAAGTTAATAAATGCACATAAGTTAAATAGTGTATGCAGTCCATCCACATATTTCCACTCCTCCCCAGGGGCAACTCTTTTTAACTTTCTTTCTTTATGTCCTGGCATTTATATATCCCCATATGTCTCAGTAATGTGCTTATAATTACTATGATTCCCTGACTTTCCATTTTAGAAAGGGAAACCTTTTGATTTCTTACTACATAAGATGAAGATTTCGCATTCCTAACCGTTTCCTTTCCAACATACTCTTTCCCTTTTCCTACTTCTCCTATCACAGTTGTACTGAAATTTTTTATTAAATCAATATTCAATAAATAAATAAGCATTATTTATAGTTCACCTATACAATATGCAGTATCTTTTGATTATAATTTCTTTCTAACACATATGCTTTCCTCCATGCCCTGCACACAAATCCTGAGTTAATACTTGTCCCTTTTCCATTTACTCAGGGTTTAAACAAAAATTTTTTTATTAATAACTAATTTATTCTCAAACTCTTTTTGAGGGGAATTTACTTTACAATTAGTTATTACATATCAGATAACATTTCAGTAACTTTTTTCTTGTAAACATTCCTTTCACAGCTGTTCATCCTCATGTTTCAATCTGAGACATTCACTAAAGCCATCCTGAAACTGCTTTCATTGTTCGTTGTTGGATTCTACGCTTTTCTCTTTCTTGGTTTAGTTTTTTATTTTAGTGAATAGGTCTCATACTCAAGTTTTTTCCTGAACAAGTGTATTTAGGAAACTTAATTTTTTTTTTGAGACTTGCATGAGTGAATAAGTTTTTATTATTTTCCTTACATGTGAGTAATATTTATCTGGGGTGTAGAACTGGAGCTCATTTTTACTTTAAGAAATTTGATGTCTACATTCTGCATAATGAATTAGTTTCTCTTAATGCTATTGAGTAATACAGTGTTATACCAGTTCCCAATCCTTTATATATGATTACTGTTTTTTCTCTTTTGAAGGTATTAGGTTTTTTTGCTTTCATTGTTTTCTTGAATTTCCTGATAATGTATTTTGGTGTGGGTCTTTTTTAATTCACAGTGCTTGGCACTTGGTCTTTTTAGTCTGAGAACACATGTCTTCATTTCTAGGATGTGTTCTTGTATTTCATTTCCGTCAGTAATTTCTTTCCCTCTGCTTTCGGAACTTTTTTATAATTTGGATTGTAAAACTCTTATGCTCTGATTTTCTCATTTTTTTTTTTTTTCTATATTTCAGTCTTTCAAATATACTCTCTGAAAATTTCCTCTGGATATTTCTGACTTTTTCTTTAAATTTAAAGCATTGTGTTACATTCTTAATTTCTAAGAGCTCTTTCTTAACCATATTTTTAAATGCCTCTTGTTCTTGTTTCATATATAAAATACTATATTCTTTAAGGATATTAATTATAGGTTAAAATTATTTTTTTCTACTATCATATTGTTTCTTTGGATTTCTTTTTTCTGTTTATATATTTTAATATTTTTCAAAGTAGAAATTTTATATACATATTTGATGATATTGACTATTCCTCATATTTAGAGTGAATAAGCTCTGTGTGTGAGGTGGGACAAATGGGCTCCAGGCTTTCCTGTAAGAGATTAGTTACCCTTCATACTGGCATATCCCTAGTAATTCTGACATGCATTCAGGTTTGTAAACGTTTTCATAATCTACTGATGTCTAATCTCAAAGTATCTCACAGTGAGATTTTATGATAATAAATATAGAACAATGGCTTGATTTATGGTGCTAGATGTAATTTCATAGTGTTTTGGTAAGTATTATATTCCTGTTTTACAGATAAGGAAACAGTTCAGAGAGACTCTGTGACTTAGAGCCATATAGCAATATGTTATACTGAAGCTTTAATTCAGACTTTTATTTTATATCCCATGATTATATCATGGCATATAACTCTTACAACTGTGAAGATTTTTGAAACTACTTTCTATTTACTATTTTATCTTTATTTATTTAGAGGTATAATATAATAGAAGGTCACATTTCTGTAGTTTCACACTGTTTAAAATTTATTGCGCTATTTTTACATTTTTTCCTGAATATATTTTTCTAAGGTAGGAAATGATGGATAACTATAGGATTTGATTATAATAAAATTTTTTAAACATGTGATTATTTTTTATTAGGCTATGGGTAATGACGGTTAATGCACTTCAACCTTCTATAAAGTTTGTCCGACAACAAAAGTATACTCAGAATGACCTGATGATAGATCCTCTTATTGTCCTAAGATGTGATCAGAGGGTACACAGGTACGTGTCATTTGAGTTTCATCTTTATTATAGAGCTATACTAAAAAACGGAAGAAATTGAGTTTAAACTTACATCTCAAGTCTTCTTACAGGTAATTATAGCAGGGTCCTGTGAATTTTTTCTATGTTGTCTAAATTCAGTTTAGTTTTCTTTCTTTTTATTTTTTTAAGAGGAAGAAAGCAGGTAGTAATAAAGGCAAGTTAGCAGGGCAAAGAGAGAGAAAGAAGAAGCATATTTATTCATTTATTTAGTTGTTCATTTGGTTGTTCTCCCCTCACCTGAGTCACAAACCTGGGTCTTTGGGTTTAAATGGACTGTGCTGCCACTGCAGCTGCAGATGTAATGCCAAAGCCACCAGGGCATGCCCAGCTTAAAATTTAATGAATATTTAATATGTGATTAACCTAGTCTTAAAGAAATGTCTTTTCTGAGTTTGGTAATCATCATTAATGGCTGTTCTCTTTCTCTGAGTCAAGACCAGTAAAGAATAATATTATTTATGCTAGTATTGTTGAAAAAAGATAAACGAAACAGCTGGTGTATTGGTGAACCATTGCATAAATTAAAACTGTGATCTTTACCACATCTTCAGTTGTGATGTTAGTCTCACTTTGTCTCCAATTTCTTGCCAGTTGTTGACATTAATCAATGGTTTTGAATTGGCTTTACCGCAGAGGCAGAATTAATTAATTCATACATTAATATTTGAGTTTCTAGTTTTAGACTAAATATCAAAAATCTCTAAGTTGAGGACCTGACTTTAAAGGGATTATTATTAAAAATTAAATAATATAGTCATGTGTAGATGAATGGTGTAGCAAATGTATTAAAAGTTCTGGAGGAGATGTGTCCCAGTGGAGCAACAGTTAGTTGCCTCCAAAGGGCGAAATCCACATATTCCTGGGTCGAAGTCCTGGGTCAAGGGGGAAAACAACTAGTGTGAACAGCTGAAAATGGAAATAAAATAAAATGCCTTTTCCTCTGTCTTCCTTCCTGTCTGCCTACTCCTCTTTATTCTCGTGTATACCTTTCCTTAAAAAAAAAGTTCAAGAGGGCATGCCCTGGTGGCTGAGGCACTAAGCCTGTGTCTGGGGTATGGACCATGTAAAGACCAAGGAATTGATTCGGGAAAAAAAACCAAATAAAATTGCTTTCTTCTCCTTTTCCTTCGTTATGCTTTTTCCTCTTCTCCCTTTAAAATAAAGTTCTAGTTCTAGTGGCTATGAAAGCCCTGAATCTAGGTTTAAGACCCAGACCAGGTAGCCTGAAAGAAAATAGCTTCACCTTCCACCCCATTTGCGACTAAGGGACTAAGATGCAGGCTAAAAGTTCAGGAACGATGTGGAGGAAGTGGGACTTGAGTAGTATTTTAAAACATAGAAATAAAGTTTAGATGAACAGGTACTGTAATAATGAGGGTTAGGGAGTAGAGGAAGGTATTATGGGAAAAACTGTGAGAAAAAGCATTGAAACAAAAATTTTAAAGAGGCTTGCACAGTGGACAGTTTAGTGTTTGACAAGAACATACATGAGAAAGGGAATGTTAGCTGGGGCTCAGACTATGGTGGGCCTTGAATCTTAGACTAAAGAGGTTATTTCGGTGATAAGTTAGGAAGAAAAGCTTTGTGCTAGATGGTTTAGAGAGGAAAACTGAGGCAAAGAAGATTTAACTAGGATAAACTCTGAATATAGTTATCAGTCACCAGCCTTGGGAAAAATATCCTTGAAGTGATAAAACCTGCAAATCAGCCAAATTATGATTCGACAAGATCAAGGTCTTACAGAAAATAGGAATCAGAATAAAATAATATAAAGAACATTCAGGATTATTAATAAAAGGAAAACAACAGTAAATAACACTGAAATGAGCTACTTTTAAAACAATTTATCTGCATTAAAAAATTCACTTAAGTAGGTAGCCTTTCACTTGTATTACTTCTAGTTATTCAGAAAGTTGTAAATTATGCTATATAATATATGCAATATTTTTGTACACTAGGGTTTTCATTTAACATATGGACCTCATGTTAATAGATATTCTTATATTAATTAACTACATAACTTTCCAGATAGATAAGCTATATGTAACCCAATCTTTAATTTTGGATATTTTGTCTGTTTCTATTTTTTGTTATCAGTAGTGCTGCTGTAATTGTTCTTTTGCATTTTCCTTTGCCAAGTATTTCCTTAGGACAGGTTCCTAAAGTTGCAATTATTGGGACAAAAGTTACATGCTTATTTTTAAGACTTTTGATTCATATTTTTGTTCTTCCATCCAGAAAGGCTGAACTAGTTTACATTTCCATAGCAGTGTTCAGTGCTGTAAACATTCCTGCAATATTTTATAACATTTTCCAATTTAAGGGGCAAAAATAGATTATTTTAATTTAAATTATGGTTAGAGTGACCATTTAAATATACTTATTGGTTATTGGTTTTCTTTATAATTTTGCTGGGTTTTATATTGGAATGCTTATCTTTTTATTGATTTGAAGAACTCTTTATAAAGAATATAGGTTCTTCATATACAGCATTTTTTTCCTTTATTCTGTTATTTTGTTTTTCAATTTTGTTCTTGAAAAAACATTTTTAACCAAGTGATCATTCACATGATTTTTAAAACATTAAATAATATAAAAGATATATACATATAAAAATATGATGTTTAGGATATATTTTGAATTACCGTTTCGGAAAAGTGAATGAGTTATAAAAGAAATAAGATTGGCCAACTTTTGAGTTGGGTGATGAGTTCAAAAGTGTGCATTATAAAATTCCCTCCCTCTCTCTCTCAAAATGTGTACAGTAAAAAGTCTGCTTCTCATAGCTACCATTCTGCTGTCGTTAAGGCAAATTTTTTCTTTGGCTTCTTTTGACCAATGTTGGCTTCATCTCCAGAGGAATCTTTGTTATTATAGCAGTGTGTGCGTGTAGTTTATTTATAAATTTATAAATAGAAATAATTAACTTTTCTTTTGGGTTGTTTTAAAAAACTATAAGTAAAATCATATTGTAAGCATTATTTTGTTCTCTTTAAAAATCTTACTATTTTCAACATGTTTCCTTATTTCTTTTAATTGCTACATAGTATTCCCTATATAGATTACCAGGCTTGTCTTTTGAAAGCTAGATTCAGAATTTAGAGTTTGGGGTTCTCCGTCTCCCACTTTGCACCCTTCTTAGTCCTGTCATCTCCCCACCCCTCGCCTTCCACTTGGTTCATGGCTTTCAGACTGCTCCTTAGCCTCCTAAACTACAGAGGAGGGATTTTTTAAAAAAACCACTATGTGATTCTTATCTTCAGTTTTGGGAGACATTGCCATAGTTTATTTAACCACAGGCTTTTTTCCACTACAAACACATACATGTTTATTTAGAAAATTTGGAGATTTCAGAAAAGCCACTGACATTTTGGTGGACATTTGAGGTATTTACGTAGTTTCACACTTATGAACAAAGCTGTAATGCCTCTGTTGTGCACACATACTAATTCTCTCTGTGACAGACTGAGAAGTAGCATTATTGGGTTTTTCTAAAGGCTTGGACTTTTCAAATTTTTACAGTTAGTAATTTTATCTATTTTGCATTTAATTCTTATTACCTTATTTCATTTAGTAAATTTGATCTGTTACATCTTTAAAGAATGAATAACATCATTTTATTTCATTTATTTTTTTTAAGGGAAGAAGAGTAAGAGCCATTTTAAAGGAAGGAAGAGAAGGGAACACTATTATTTTGTTATTTTCTGTTTTTGGATTGTTCCTTGTATGCCAGGCTTGCAAACCTGGGTCCTTGGGCTTTACATGGTCTATGACCCATCTGCTGGCTTAGTGCCTTAGTCCACAGATTGCCCCCGTCAACTTATTTTTACCACTCTTTCCTGAGGTCTTGAACCTTGGTCCACAACTTTCATAGTCTGTTTCTTGGCTCCTGAGCTACAGAGGGGTGGTTTTTATTTATTTATGTTTAAAGAAAGGAAGAAAGGGAGGGGAGGAAGAAGCATCTTTATTTATTTATTGAATTTTGGTTTCTCTCCTTGGCCCCGGGTCTTGAACTCAGGCCTTTGGACTTTACATGGTCCATACCCAGCCGTCTCAACTGCCTGTGCCATAAGGGTATACCTGCACTTGTTTCATAGGTGAGGAAATGGAGGCTCACTAAGTCACTTCTCCAGGTCAAGTGAGTGAAGCACTCTTGGAATACAGAATTGTCTTGTCATCTTGCTCCAAAGAAGAAACAGTTAGGAATAGAAAGTATAAATATGCTGGTGTGCCCTGGTGGCCTTGCAGTCTAGCACACCCTGGGCACAGTTCATATACTTCCCAACGTCCCTGGTTCAAGACCTGAGGTCCCAGAAACAACCAAGTGAACGACTAAATACAAATATATAAAAAGCTTATTCCTTTTTCTCTATCTGCTTACCTGCACTGCTTGCCTTCATTCCTATCTACCTTTCCTTTAAAAAAAGAAAGTATAAATTTGCTATTCTATTCTTCATTTTATCAATAGTAGAATGTTTCTCTTTGAAGACAGCTGCTTTTTCAGGCTTATACCTAAGAAATTTACTGGTAGTGCCATTTTCTGGGTATTTTCTAGGGCAAATATATTTTTTTTAGCTGAGAAGAGGAAATAGATATTATTTATAATCTTATAATCTTAGAAGAGACATATGCAACTATACTGAGAATGAATGTGAAAAGTGTTACTTTATTTTTTTTATATGTTTCAGGCACTGTTTAGGTTTCCCTCACTATTTAAACTAACCTTGTTCTGTCCTATTTATAAGCTTATATTCTTTTTACATATTTTCTTTTCTTTTTGTGTTTAGATGTCCTCCACTGATGGATATTACTCTACACATGTTGAATGGCTATCTTCTTGCATCCAAAGCCTACCTTAGTGCTCATCTGAAGGAAACAGCAGAGCAAGATAGGCCTTCCCAGAATAATACACTAGGTTTAGTTGGACAAACCGATGGCCCAGAAGTTACCAGAGAAGAATTGAAAAACGCATTATTGGCTGCTCAGGTAATAAAGTAAAATTTACTCAAAAAAGGATAGCTGCTTCTCTCTTAATATAGTCAGTTAAATAGCCTGTTTTGGGTAATTAAATTGTTAGAAAAACCTGACCAGATGTGACTTCATTTGTGACAATAATTAACCCTAATTGATGTGAAATTACTTATGGCTGTTATCTCACTTAATGTGAATATTGATATGCTGCTGAAGAAATATTAACATGTTTGATTACAAGGTAATATGTTTACTGGAAATATTACATATTACATTAAAAAATTCTGTGTTCTATGTAAATTTGGCCCTCAAATAAGGGATTGAGGATTATAATAGCTACCATTTATATAATGCTTACTATATGTTTGGTGCTACTTTGAGTTCTTAATGTATATTACCTAAGTATAATATTACAATACTATGTATGTGTTATATATGTATAGATATATACTATGTATGTGTTATATAGTATAGAATACATATATATACACACACATACCTAAGAGACATGTATGTGTGTTTGTATAGATAGATAGATAGATAGATAGATAGATATGTAGAGAGAGAGAGAGAGAGAGAGAGAGAGAGAGAGAGAGAGAGACACCTTATTCAGGCTTTACAAACAAATTATGAAGTGTGGAGTATTATCTCCATTTTCACAAATTAGGAAAATGAGACCCAGATTGGCTAAGTGACTGGCTCAAGGTTACACATGTAAGTTGTGAGTTAGGATTCAGGCTCTGCCCTCTGGCTCCAGAATCTACAAACAAAACAGTAACAACCAAAACCAAAAACCCTCAACCCAAGAATGGTTATTTTATATCTGAATTCTTTCTTTTTTTTAAAAAGAAAAGTGCAGGCAGGAATAAAGAGGAGCAGAGACTGGAAGAAGCACTTTCTTTATTTTAGTTGTTCACATTTGTTGTTCTCCCTGGCCATAGTCTTGAACTAGGTTCCCTGGGATGTGTGTGGACTGTGTTGAACCTCTATGTATTCGCGTTTTTAATACAGATGAAGCAGTTGTTTTACCCCAAGCACGGGCTATCTTTCAGAGATGCATGTATGCACACACACACACACACACACACACACACACACACACACACACACACACATATATATTTTTTTTTACTACTCCTTCCTGCTAGATGAGAGTGATTATAGCTGTCCTTTATATAGAGAAGCCTCAAGTGTATATTACCTCAAGAAACTATTGTTCTGAGACTATTCTCAGACTTGTAGAAACAATGAGTTGTGCAGGTGCAAAGGATGGTAGGGTGGAATCTTTCCTTGTAAAACCAAGTTTTAAAGAGCCATCTTCAAATTATAAGATAAAAGAACTATGGGCAGTAACTTTTAGGCATTATATTAGCCACCATAGGTTAGTTGGTAGCCAAGTGAGAAAAAGAATGAAATACAGGATAGGCGAATTCTGGGAGAAGTGGGAATTTAAGAGGAAGGAAAGGAGATTCTAGTTGAAGTTATTTTTTGCGTAGGGCCTGTTACAATGTTTTTGTCATTGAGTCAGAATACTCTTCTAGTAGATGTTCTTACACTGGAATTCATGAATCTGCATTAGAGATATGTGACCACTATGAAATTATGTAATATGTTTGTTTGCATATATTTTTATGTTGAGAGATTGTATAATTTTCTTCAGATTCTTAAAGGGAGTCTGACCCTAAAAAGGTAAGAACCATTGATCTGTAGTTTGCTCATTTTTGCTCTTAGAAGTACTTATTTTTTTTCCAAAGTTGTTTTTATCATTTGTTTGTGAAAAAAATCAGATTTGTTTTTCCGACTTTTCAGAAACTTCTTAAATTCACTATTTCATTTGTTTATAGGATAGTGCAGCTGTCCAAATTCTCTTAGAGATTTGCTTACCTACTGAAGAGGAAAAAGTAAAAGGTGCCAATCCAGACAGCTTGCTAAGGAACATTCAAAGTGTTATTACTACCAGCACTCCAAATAAGGGAATGGAGGAAGGAGAAGACAATTTGCTTTGTAACCTTCGAGAAGTTCAGTGTCTTATCTGTTGTCTGTTGCATCAAATGTACATCGCAGATCCCAACATTGCCAAGCTTGTTCACTTTCAGGTCTGTTTTCACAGAAGGATATTTTTTTTATGGTTGAACCATATTTTGCGGAGGAAGTGTAAACACCAAATTAATCCATTTTGAAACTGGAGGCCAGACAAAATTGATCATGGTCCTTACACTGTGGAGTAAAACTGTATTTTTCTAGAGTTTATTTCAACCTAGTAGCTTTCAGATAATTTTTCTCTATTTAGTACATCAGAAAGGAGAAATGACAGGATATATATAGGGCACTGTAGGCTTCTGAGCAACTTTTACACAAAGAACATAAAACCCTTTATATTATTATAATTATATATATTTTTGACTGATATTTTAATTGTTTCTCCTCCTTCCTTGTTGAAATAGGGGTATCCGTGTGAACTTTTGCCTCTGACGGTTGCAGGTATTCCTTCAATGCACATCTGTCTTGATTTCATACCTGAGCTTATTGCACAGCCGGAACTTGAAAAACAGGTGATGAGCATTTTGAAGCTTTAGGAAAAATTTGATCTCCTTCCAGTCTTGCTAGTTACATGAAAAAGATTTTATAATTTTTAATACATTAAAGATATTCTTCAGAAATATGCAATATTTGTATTTTGTATTGCAGATATTTGCTATCCAGTTGCTTTCGCATTTGTGTATCCAGTATGCATTACCAAAGTCACTCAGTGTGGCTCGCTTAGCTGTCAATGTCATGGGAACTTTGCTAACAGGTCTGTATTCAACTAATATCAAAAACAAAACTAATATAAACTGGTACATATTTTTTCTGAACTTAGTGTCACAGTGTTTCTGTGTCACTGTATCACAATATATGTCATTAACAGTTTAATTTATGCTATGTTTTGAAAATTTTCCTATTACAAATTGACTTAAAGTGTAGAAGACAGGAATAGGTAGGCAAATTTTATCTTTTATTTTGTAAATGTCTGTTTAGATTTATGGAGAATATAATAAAGTATCCACATTTTATAAATGGAAATCAAAATCTGCTTTCTGAATGTAATTATATCAATAGAAAATAAATTACAATTTATTACAAATGCTTAAGGGTTCTAGAAAAATATAAACATGTATAAATAATAAATATATTTGTTGTTTCCTTAAGTTCTAAGATATGCCCTAATATTTTAACCACTTTCAGTTTGTAGAGTAAAATGTTATAAAAATAAATTGCTTTAAAAGATATGAATTACAATTCAATCCTTAAAGGTTATGACTTAATTTGGTATACTTTCTCAGTGCCCATAATACCCTATTTTTTCTTTCCATTGTATTCACCTCATGTTATAATTATAGTGGTTAAGAGCTTAAACTACCTGAGATCAATCTCAACTCCATTAACTGGCTTTGTGACCTGGAACAAGTTTCTTTAATTTCCCTAAAGTTTATTTATTTTTTCTCATGTGCAAAACAGGTAAAATAGTGCTTTCCTCATTCATAAGATTGTGAGAATTAAATGAAATATGTAATGCACTTATCACAGTGTTTGGTCATAATAAGAATTTATGTGTTGGATAATGGCTTATTACGAGATTGTGAGCTTCCTGAAGGCAGGGGCTGGCAGCGTCTTAGACAATTTAGTATATCCTTAGTGCAGAGCCTTGTTCATAGTATGTTGTGTAGATCATGTATGTTGAATTTATATCTGTAAAGTAAAAATTCTGTTTAATTTCTTTCCAACAGTTTTAACACAGGCTAAACGATACGCATTTTTCATGCCCACTCTGCCAAGTTTGGTTTCTTTTTGTCGAGCATTTCCTCCACTGTATGAGGATATCATGTCTTTGCTGATTCAAATAGGGCAAGTCTGTGCCTCTGATGTGGCCACTCAGACAAGAGACATTGATCCAATTATTACACGTAAGTAGTAACTTTTTTAAGATTTAATATCCAGAACAAAAGATCCAAAATCTTTTCCAGATTTGTTTTTCCTAATCTGCTTACTTTTCCCTTAATGTTTTTAGGTCTTCAACAAATAAAAGAGAAACCAACTGGATGGTCTGGAATTTGTAAAGATACATCTTATAAAAATGGATCCAGGGATTCTGGAAGCGTGGATCCTGATGTGCAGCTCTGTCATTGTATTGAAAGCACAGTAATTGAAATAATAAACATGAGTGTTAGTGGAATTTAAAAAAAAAAAATCTAAACACAAAACTTAAGACAACAAAAATGAAGCTGTTTGCCGTATATATCCAACATGAATCTGTATCTCATAACAACTTTAAACTATGGGAACAGTAACATCTTGGAATCACTAAAATGATTTAATTCAACATGAATACAGTTTAGAATTCTTGAGAATTATGATTGCTTTATTTGTCAGTTCTTTGGATCTACTTTGCTGGAATTTTATATTGCAACAACTGAGTTTTTCTGTTGGGAGCACATTTAAGAAACTCATTACTGGAAAGTGAATTTGGCCCCGTGTTTAGCTTTGAAGTGAAGGAAAACTGCCATGCCTTTAATTTCTTACAAAAATGAGTCTGTGGGTAGCCCTAGTGTATATTTTACCTGTTAGCTTATTACAGTGTGACAGTGATGCAATGATGAGAGAAAGGGAAGGGAGAATTCAGGAAAAATTAGTTTAAATACCCAAGTCTCAAAAGTTTGTAATGCAAGTAATAGTAATACAAGATAGAATTTCATCTGTCAAGAAACAGCATTGAGATGACTTCTACAAAAAAGGCAAATGTTTTTTTATAAATAATTTCCATGGAATTACAGTTTAGGATTTTAAGATTTTACATATTTTATTTAATGTTTAGTAATATATGAAGCCATATGTTTAAGAGATACTTGAATAATTTGGAATTTTAAGATAAAGAAACATCTTTGTGCAGAGGAGAACCTGACAGGAGGTCTCATTTAGTTTTTTTTAAATTTATTTCCATAATTCTTTATTAACTTATGGTCAGTGAAAAAAAATACATTGGTATCTAATTAAAGTTTAGCACAATAAAGAGTTCTTGATTTGTTATCAAGATTATAATTGACACCCTAATTTTGAGTAAGAAAATAGTCTTTGGGTCTCAGGAAAAATTAAAATGTGGAAAATATAAAATTACTGAAGGATTTTGCAGTCCTCTGTTAACTTCCATTGGTGATTAGTAGATGGATATAGGTAAACCATAATCCTCATTTTTTTCTTAGTGTCTAATGTAGAAGAAGATACTTCTTGTTGCTTTCTGAGATACACTGCAGTGATACACTTTTCTTCCCAAACTCCCCTTGAAACTGACTTCTCCGCTAGACAGGCTAATAAGAGTCTGGTTTTAAGAAAATAAATTTAACTTTAGTCTTTTCACTAGAAATAGTCACACCTCCAGTTCCTCTTTTATAAAAATGGGATCACTAATGGCCCTACCTCGTAAGGTAGTATGTAATAACTAATTTTGGATAATTCAAATCATGACGTACACAGCATCATAGGTGATAAAATATTTATAACTTTTATTAGATGCTTATTGTTTAAGTAATTTTGATGTGAAAAATACAATCATACACTTAAATGCCATAAGAAATTTTCTATTTTAAACAAGGCAGTTTTGTAGTCTTTTAAGATTAAATACAGCCACTCCTGCTTTTTTGTTTTGTTGGTTTTCTTAAATTGAGGCTTTCATGTGAGTAGATACCTCTAAGAGTTCAGAAAAGTTGAAAGTTTTCTACTGAAATACAGTGCACATTCCTGGATAAATTTTCAAAGACCGGTCACAACCTGCTGTGTTAAAATAATAACATATGCTTTTGTTCATCAGATTTGTTGATGATGTAAATTAAATAAAAAGTGTAAATATAATGTTAATATTCATGTATTTTAAGTTAATGTTATAAAATTTATCACAATGTGATTTTTTTATTCAAGTGAAAACAGATGTGTGCAGCTATTTTGAATATTGGATTATAAATATTCATATTCTTTATCAAATGAACTTGTAGTTTTTTGTTTCATTTCACTATTGTTAACCTGAAAAGAACAATTCAAGGGGACTGGAATTCAAGTCAGTCTGACTTCATAGCCTATATGTATCTCCATTTCTGTTATGTCACATATATCTAATGGCAATAAAAGGTTAGAGTCAAGAATTTAGGAGAGAAAAATCAGAGAAATGTAGTTACCCTGGAGCAGTTACTTAAAAGATTTGGTCTTTAAAAATTTGTAAATGCAGAATAACAGTTTGAAGGTATTTTCAAGAATTTTTTTATATGATCCTTCAATCCATACATAATTATGTTTTTTGTTCTTTTTTTATCTTTTCTTTATGCCTACATATTTCAATGTAAATGAATTAATAATATCCAATTTGGAGTCTGCTCTTTTTCATTTAACTATTTCTTCTTGCAAATTGTTTTTAATAACTTGACTTCATAACCTTCCTATTATTAGATTGTGACGTTTTATAATTTTTTTCAGTATTAGTATATTCATTATTATCAGTTTAAGTATTACTTTTAATTTTTTAGATTCTTTAGGATAACTTTTTGAGCCCAAGATGAATAAAGGGTAGATTTTACTTTAAAGAGAAGGAGGAATGAAGGAAGAAGCCTTTTCATTTTTTTCAGTTGTTATCCCCGCCGAACACCCCCCTCCCGCCTCCGCCCAAGAACCTGGGTCTTCGGGCTGTCCTTAGAGGCCACCCACCCACTTAGCGATTTAGCCACCAAGGCGAGACTAGACTTTCATGACTTAAGTTTTTTCGTTTTTGTAAGGTGTGGTGAAACGTAAAACATGAGGCAAATAAACCAATTCTCCCCTATTGCTCTCTCCTGAGGCAAACGTCTCTCCGATCAAATAGTTACCCGAATTTGAGAAACTCAGATTTTGCTTTTTGGGGGACACTAGTATTTGGGTTAAGCTTAGGCTGCATTGAATTTTTTTTTTTTTTTTTAATAGGAAAGGTGCAGGCAGGAATGAAAGCAAGTAGGCAGGTAGGGAGAGGAGAAAGAAGCATCTTTATTTTATTTTTATTTAGTTGTCCATTGGTGGCTGCACGCAGGGTGCCCGGGACTTGAACCCCAGGGTATGTAGCTTGCTCCTTTTGGAGGCGTTTTGACCTAACCGCTGCTCTACCGGAGTGCGCAGGAATTTTTTTTTTTTTTAAAAGTAACAGTTTGGTAAGATGATGATTAGCCCCCTATTTCTTTTTTTCTTTTTTTTATTTTCTGTTTTCTTTTTTTAAGGAAAGGTGCAGGTAGGAAGGCAGGCGAGTAGGGAGGAAGGAAGGGAGGGAGAAAGAAGCATTTATATTTTTAGTTGTTACCTTGGTTGTTGCCCCTGGCCGGGTTTTAAAACTTGGGTCCTTGGGACGTATGTGGACTACGTCCAGTGGCTTTATTCACTAGGCCACCAGGGCGCTCCTAGCCCTCTAACTTTTAAGAAACAAGTGAACTTTTTTTGGCAAAGAAGAATAATGGTTTTAGGCAGGCTAGGAGGTAGAAAGAGGCTTTAAGGAGGGAGGGGCTTAATGGAGGTAGGTGTGATCTGCTGCGGAAGCTCTCCACAGTGTATATCTGGTTGAATTTGGTATCTAGGAAAGTCTTGGGTATCATGAGACTGTAGTCAGTTTTCTTAGAATATTTCTGTCCACTCTGGCTCAGTAATCAAGCAATTACTAGCTCAGTCTTTATGATAGAAAGTAACTGAGTGAAACTAATTATAGTTAAGAGAGGAACTCGGCAAGGTGTTTCCTTTTCGTTGGTCTACGCACCTAAGAATGAAGGTTCGAGATTCCAAGAAAACGGACGCAAGAGTTAAATATTAGTTTCAAAAGTCAAACGGAGAATTCACTTTTCCTTTAAATTACCGATAGGATTTGAGTCTTTTTTACTGACCTGGGGTTCGCCTTCCGGTGCCGCCTAGTACCTTGCGTCTGTTACTATTGAGGAGGCTTCCATTGGGTATCGGAGGTCTCGCCCTCTACCCTCGCACTGGGATTGGTTGCCAATTTCCGGTCTTGGGAGGTGATTGGTTGTCTGAATCTGCCTGTCGATTGGGCGCTGCGAGTGGAGGGGTGGGAGGCGGGAATTTGTCCGGGAGAGTGTTGCTCGGGGACCGCTGAGAGGTGGGCAGAGAAGGTAAAGCTGCCTGGAGCCCGCGACCAGGCCCTGCGAGTGGCAGCCCAGTGAGGAAGAGAGGCTTGCCACCTTTTTTGTTTTCTGCCAGGGCTCGGCGAAGTCGTTTTTCTTTCCTCCCATGAATCGGAGCCCAGTCAGCTTTGCTTTGGTTTCCCTTAGAACAGGCAAGTCTATCCCACGCTGGGAGGGCGCGGAGCCCACTAGCAGGCTGGGTGCCTTCTGCTCTGGTCCAACCTCCTTCCTGCCCTTCGGTGTGGACTGAATTGTGGGGGCGACGGGGATCCGGACTTGAGCGAGAAAACTGCCTTGAGCTCTTTGCAATATAGGCTTGTTGTTACCTGGGGCCCTGTTCACTTTTTGGCGGGATGTTGCCACGAAGGGCGTCAGATCAGTTTATAAGTTGTATGTTGGAAGCTACCCCATTTTGAGCTGCGTCGGGTGAGAATGCATGGAGTTCTAGGTTATATCTGAGTAACTAGGCCATTGTTGCTTGGATGGTTCAGATTAAGGGGTCAGATTTAACCAAATCAATTCTCAGAGTTTCACAGACTCACAAAATGTTAGAACTGGAAAATACCGGAGAATAGTGATTCTACATTGGAACACAGGTGTGGTTCAAGTTATTATTGACTTTACAATGATTAAATTACTATTTTAACTATGCCTCCACCCCCATATTAAATTAAATTTTCCACTCACTTCACTATTGAAAATCATTTCTCAGTTAATAAAATGTATACCATGTTCTATTTCCGGTATTTCCTTAGGACATATATTCCTGGAATGAGAAATCTATGGACTTTCTCTTCAGAAAACTGCAGCCATGCACAGATATCTCTGCATCTTTAAATGTCATCCATGGATTTTAGATTAAGAAAAGATGGTTTTAGAAGAGCTGGGGAATAAATACTTCCACTGTGTTAGATATTTGAGTTTAGGCATTCTGTGCCTGGCTAATTGTTATAAAAATCCTGACAGGTACATAGTGTAGCTCCATTTCATAAATGAAGAAACAGGCTCTGAAAAGTTAAATGAGTCATGCTTAAGGAATTCAAATTCAGATTTACTTTATACCAAAACCCATGTTCTTTCCATTATATCCTACTGAACTTTATATAAGAATTACTGAGCACCTACTCTGCCTAGATTTTTTTCTCCTAATAACAGTTTTAAAGGTGGAATTATTACGACAAGAATCTAAATCTAGAGAATTGAAGAGACATATTCAAGGTTTAACATATCCGAGTCCATTGTCAGAAACAGATCTAGGCCCTAACTCCTTACTGCAGAGCTGTTTCCTCTAACTGGAAGCCTCTGAAAGGAATCAGGAGAGTGCAGATTAGGAGGAAAAGAACAGTGGTGTGGAATTGCAGAGAGTTGGCTCATGAAACTTTTGTTTCTATAGGTTTATTACATTTGATTTAAATTATTGCAAGAGCTCATGTTTAATTGGGCATGTCACTTTTTGGACATTATTTCATTTAATCTGTATAGTAATCTTCAGAGGTAGTTGCTGTTGCTCTCCTTATTTTGCCTTTTGAGACCTGGAAAAGTTAAGTAACTTGCCCAGAGTCACGCAACTAAATACCTGACAGAATAGGTATACAAATCCAGGTCTGACAGGTTCTAAAATATGCTCTCAACTACTGTGATTTATAAGACTAGAAAATTCTTTTGCTTCCATTTGTTTTGTTTATATATTTATTAATTTTGTCTTTATTTCTAAACTGCTGTCCTATTGTTGGGTATGTGATTTTTCTCTCATTGCTTCTATACTGATTTTCTTTCTTTTTTTTTAATGGAGAGATGCAGACAGGAATGAAGGTGAGTAGGCAGGGAGGCAGGAAGAGAGGAGAAAGAAGCTTTTTATTTAATTTTTATTTAGTTGTTGTTCATCCAGGGCTTGAACCCCAGGGGACCGGGGAGGTGGTGGGGGTAGCAGGGGATATGGCCTGAATTCTTTGGAGGCATTAACCTAGAGGAACCACTGTATTGATTTGCAATTCTGTTGCATTTAGGAATCTGATGTAAACTAGAAAACATGATGACTTCAGCATGGTCGGAATATACAATTGGTGGGGTGAGGATTAACTTCCCTTGTAAAGCTTATCCATCACAGCTTGCTATGATGAATTCTGTAAGCATTTTTCAGCATTTTATTCTAAGTCTTTATTTGGATACCGATGATTCATAACATACATTGAATCTGTGATTACATTCTTTTTCTCAGAGAGTAAATGGATTGAAAATACTGAGTTCATTGAAGAAAATAATATTGATCACTGTTAAATTGAGTATGTCCATTGTTAAGGGAAAAGAAAAGCATTCAGAAAAAAATGTTCTCATTTATTTGGAACTTCTATTTACCAAATTACCGCTTTCTACAAACTGCTTACTGTCTTTTACACTAAATACTGTATTATTTACCTGACTTTCTAGGAGATATTTTGATCATATAAAAAACCACTATGTAAACTTGAGTAAATCAACTTTCCAGCTTTTTAAAATCTTAATGTTTTGTCATATTTAGTTTCTATCTTGTTTATAAGTGACGAGAGATTACTTATATCCTGAATTTGTTCTTTTTCTTTTAACCATGTTTTTGTATTTTTATTATACATATGTGTATCCATAAACAATAGAGTATTTGCATATTTTTAAACTTCACAGTGACACAATATACAATACCTATCTTTCTGCAGAACATGATTTATTTTTGGTTAGCATTATTTTTAAGATTTAGCTTTGTTGATTGTTAATTTGTTTTCATTGCTGTATAGTGTCCCATTATATGAATATACCAGATTTTATTTGTTCATTTTCCTGTGGGTGGACATTTAAATTGTTTACTTTTCTTTTTTTGCAATTATAGGCAATGCTACTGTGAATTTTGTTGTAAATGTTTCCTTTTGTTCATGTGGAAAAAGTTTTGCTTATATACATAGTACTGAACTTGCTGGAATTGAGTTTTTCAGCTTTTTTTGGTTAATTTCTGTATAAAGTGGGTGCAACAATTCACACTACCACGGGGACTATCTTCCGTTACATTTTCATTAAATGTAGAAGTACATTCTAGTTTTGGAGAAATGACGATGCTTGTATAATTAAGGCACAAGTTGCTTTTTTTTTTACTTTTCTTTTGTGCTTGATAGGCTTTTAAGTCCATATAATTTTCGGGAGAGATACATAGGAATTAAGCCTAGAATTCACTAAATACAAAGTCTTCTGCTATTGTGTGCGTTGGAGTGTAGCCTCACTTCTCATTGTGTTTGTACTTCTGATGGAGATAGACCCTATTGAAGTAAATTGTCTATTGATATTTTTATTGTTTTTTGTGCCCATAGATTGTCAGAGGATTAAATAGTAAGCAACATTGTTTGTTGGAAAGTCCCACTGGAAGTGGGAAAAGCTTAGCCTTACTTTGTTCAGCTTTAGCATGGCAGCAGTCTCTTAGTGGTAAGTAGTTGATTGATATCTTTAGTTGCTATTGAGAACTGTAAAAAAATATAAAATATTTCTTATCCAGAATGATACAACTATGTTCTAGCTAATTTAAATATTCTCTTTAAAGATGTTCCTTTATACCATGTTATATATCTTTTAAACGAGTTACATTATAACAAAATATCTTCAGTTATTCTTAAAAACAATTTCGAGCATAATGTAGTCCTTTATTTGATGATTCAGAGAGTATGTAAGAATATTGGCATACTTAACGTTATAAAAATAACTAGATGATAATTTGTAAAAAATGCAAGAGATGGGACTGTTTTGATGCCATAACGTATACTAACAAATTTTTTTCTTTTGAGTAAATCCTTTGATGTTTTTGCTTACATGTCGCTCCCTTATAACATTGGAACATGGGATATATTTTAAAAACCAACAGTATTCTAGTTGCTCTTTCCAGTTGTTTGGATGCCAAATATACAGACGTTTATTGTAATACTGTTTGTGTGAATTCATATTATTTCCCATTACTTTTGCTTTATTTGCTAACAAATACCTAGCAACATGTACTTTTATGGAAGATTATATAATTTATATAATGAAATATGATGTTAGATACATTTTAGTTATGTAATTAGAAAGCTTTGTCCTAAAGTATTAGGAGAATTTAAAGTAAAAACGTGCTACTGTTGACTATTTTAAAAAAGGAAATATTTTATAAACTTTCTGTTGTTCATTTTGTTTCCTAACTGATGTTAATTTGGGGGAAAATGACATCGTTAATAACTTAAAATTTCAATGGGAGTTGCTAGAAAGTATTTATGTAGTATAACAATGTTAGTACTGTTTATTAAAAAGCATTCAACTTTTTTTAGTATCTGAATTATATTGCTTATCAAAATAGACAAAATGTAGATCTATTATAATTCTGTGTTATATTTTGATATTATAATGCCCTATTTTATTTAATTTGAATATTGTTATTGAAATGTATTTTGATGACATATCAGAAATGATATATTATAAAACATGTTTCTGTATGAAATAGTTCAAATAGGAATGATTTGACCCTTATATATTTGTATTAATAATATATTTCAAATTCTTCACTTAGGAAAACAGCAGTTACAAAGAATTTACTTGAGGCCTATTTTAATCTCCCCTACCTACTATTTTGATAAATGAATATAAATTAATTCTTGAGTGATTGTGCTTTTATTATATTATTAAGTTTTGACTTACTGATTTTTTGAAATTATGTAAATTTATGGTATCTTCTCTTTGTGTTATAAGTGTTTCTCTTCTATCTTGCTTTTACACTGCAGATAGTGTGACCAGTTTATCCAGATTTGCCAGGTACTTCCCTGGTTTTAGAACTGAACATCTTGTATCCTGGGAAGCCTCCCAATCCTGAGCAAATTGGGGTAGTTGCTTACCCTAGCTACAGAGGAAGATTAATGTTTTTTTAATTGACAATATTATAAATGAGTTTCTTTCATTTTTAGAGAAGCCAGTGGATGAAGGCTTAAGTAAAAAAACCGAAGTATCATTGTTATGTTGTTGTAAGTGCCATTCAAAGAATTTTACAAGCAGTGATGTGAGTCAAGAAATTTCACATCATTTCAGTAGTCCAAGAACACCATCTTCTCAAAGAAATGCCACTTCGTCAGCTTGTCAAGGTAATTTGTTGCCTGGATTGTTGATGTTTGTAATAGGAAACTTAATTATTGCTGTTAAGAGACCTTATTTAGTTAAGTTTCATTAACTTAATTGATTATGTATTTCCACCTAATAACACATAGAGCAGTCAGAAATTCTTAGACCATTTTATTCTTGACTTATTTGTTTAATTTATTTAGACATTTGTGGGCTTAAATAATTTTTTAAAGAAGCCAAGACAGTATATATGCCCTGTGGCTCAAGTGGCTGAGACAGCTGGGGTGTGGACCATATAAAGCCCCAGGACCAGGCCAGGCAGAAGGGGAATAACCAAAATTAACAAATGAAGAAGCTTCTTTCTCCTCTCTCTTCTTTCTTCCCGTTCTTCTGTTCTTCCTCTTTAAGATAAATGAATAAGTAATAAAGATGGCAAGGCAGAAGAAATGATATTCAGAAACTGGTGTTATTTATAGGCAGTCTTGTGGGAAAACATTGATTTGTTCTATAAGACAAAATCTAATTAGCCTCTTTTTTTTTAAAGGAAAGGTGCATGGAGAAAAGGTGAGCTGGTAGGCAGGCAGAAAGAGAGAGAAGGAAGAAACATTTTTTGTTTTATTTTGTTGTCGATCTTGTCCCCCACTACCACCCTGGGCCTGTGGAGTGAACTCAGGTCGCTGGGATGTGTGCGGCGCGCGCTGGCTGGGCTCTGAACTTAAACCAATAAACCACTAGGGCACAACTCTCATGGACTCTTGATAAATTTACCTGAACTTATGAGGCCAGTATACTACCTGAGAATCAGGTATGTTATGAATATGATCCTTAATTAGTTATTATTAGATTTGTTTAAGAGAAATACATTAAGGATGGCAGATTATTTTTTTAATTTTTCTTTGCTTTTGACCATATAGAAAGGATTGACTATTACTTGCCTAAGCCAGAAGCTTAAGAAACCTCCTGGATACTTTGCTCTTCCATGTTTCTTCATGCAAATCTCTTCATCTCCATTGAGACCTCCCTAGTTCATACTACCATCTCTTGTTTAGAACATTGCAGTGGCTTCTTTTCCTGCTTTCATTCTTGCCATTTCTTAACTAATCACTGTCGAGGAGAAAAGAAGTTGTCATGATTGACTTAGATCTAAACAGTATCTACTTGTAAAATCAAGGATGGAATCATCTTCCTCTAAAGCACAGGACTCTGTGGAGCAGGGCAGCTGTTTGAATTGCGCTGTGTTTCTGTTAGGGTGAGGAGGAGATGGAGTAGCTGTTGGAGAGGTAATTGTGTTCCTTGTATTGTTTTGATTCTTCACCCTGTCGGCTTTCTACTCTTTCAAAGGGTTTCTCTCCACCTCAGTGCCCTTGCTTGTATTAGTGTCTCTTTTGAGCAAAATTCCATCTTCTTGTTAGTCTTCTCTTCTTGTATATACGAAGTTAAATGTCACTTTCTTGAGATGGCAGTCCCAGACTTTTTTGTTAGATTAGAGTCTGTTTCCTAGCACACCCCTGTGGAGTAGAGATTGGACGCAGTCCACAAACATCCTAAGATCCCGGGGTTTGTGATCTGGGACCATGGGGAGCAACTAAGATGAACAACTGTGTAAAATAAATTTAAAAAATGCTTCTTCCTTCTCTCTCTCTCTGCCTGTCTTCCTTTGCTTGCTTCACTCCTGCTTTCACCTTCCTTAAAAAAAATAAAAGATTCAGTTTCCATATTATGTTCTGCCTTTTCACTGTGTACCTGTCCTTCGCAGTACTTGTTACAGTTTATATTGTACATGTGTCTCTGTGCAGTTTTTGTTAAAATCTGCTTCCACTCGTAGACTATATACTCCACAAATTCAGGGATCAGGTCAATTTGTTCACTATTGTATTTCTAGAACCTTGCAGAGTGCCTGGCATATAGTAGATGCTAGATAAATATTTGTTGTAGCACGGATGGATTTTGAACTAATTATAAGAAATTTAGCTTATAATATTTATATATGACCTGTGTTATTAAAGAAATCAGCTTGATCAAGGTATACCTGACATTAAAAAATGGTAAATATTTAAATGGTACACTTTGAAAAGTTTTGACATAGGTATACTTCATGAAACTCACTGGTATCAAGATATTTGAACATGTCTATCGCTCTCAAAAGTTTTCTCATGCCCCTTGGCTATCCCTCTTTTCTACCCCTCCATGGCTCAGTCTTCCCAAAGAACCTCCAATGGCTTCATAGTTTGTCCACTATTTTGTATAGCTTCTTTAGCAAAATTATTTTGAAATTTGTTCACTTTGTTGAATGTATCAACAATTTATTCCTTTTTATTGTTAACTAATATTCCTTAGCCTATTGATATATATATTATATATATATATATATATAGAGAGAGAGAGAGAGAGAGAGAGAGAGAGAGAGAGAGAGAGAGAGAGAGTGTTGTTTCTAGTTTGAGGCTACTAAAAAAGAAGTTTCTGTGAACATTTGCATATGATCTTTGTATGAACATATGCTTTAATTTTTCTTAGGTAAATACCTAGGAGTAGAATGATTTGGTGATTTTGTTTAACTTCTTAAACTTTCTCTTCATACACCCTGTGACTCAGGCAGCTGAGATGCTGATGTGCGGACCATGTAAAGTCTAAGGACCCAGGTTCAAGACCAGGGCTGAGATGAAAAACTAAAATAAACAAATAAAGATGTTACTTCTTCCCCTCCCTTCCTCCCTTCCTCCCTCTCGCCTTACACTTCTTTGTCCTCTTATTTCCTTCCTCTTTAAAAAATAAAATAGAGGCTTGCACTGGTGGCCTAATGGTCTCGTACACACTGGGAACAGTGCCACATACTTTCCAAGGTCCCGAGTTCAAGTTCAAATAAGAAATAAAGTGCTTCTTCCATCTCTGTCTCTCTTCCTGCCTGCCTGCCTGCCTGCTCACCTTCATTCCTGCTTGCACTTTTCCTTTAAAACAAAGCAAAGCAAAACAAAACAAAAACTTTTCTAAGATATATATATATATATATATTTTTCCCACCAGCAGTATTTGAGAGTTCTTATTTCTCTACATCCTTGTAAACACTTGTTGTGGTCAGTCTTTTTAATTTTAACCATTCTGATGGGCATGCAGTGATACCTCATTGTGGTTTTAATTTGTTTTTCTTTTTCTTTTTCTTCTGTTTTTTTTTTTTTTTAAGAAAAGGTGTAGGCAGGCAGGCAGGCAGGAAGAGAGGGGAGGAAGAAGCACTCCATTTATTTTATTTAATTGTTCATCTTGGCTGTTTCCCCTGACACTGGGGTGTGAGCATGGGTCTTTGGGACATATGTGGACTTCACTCAGCTGGAGGTGGCGGACTTGTCCTGTAGGGCAACAGGGCATGACTTAATTTTTATTTTTCTAGTGACTTACGTTGAGCTTATTATGTGCTTGTTAGCTATCTCTATCTTTGATGAAATATCTGTTCAAATCTTTTGCCTCTTTTTGTTTTTCTTATAAAGTTTTGTGAGTCCTTTATATGTTTTGAACACAAGGGGTTTTCTTTTCAAGTTGTTTTAGATTTTGCACCTACATCCATTTCAACTTAATTTTTGTGTATTGTATGAGATGTGGATCCAGGTTTATTTTTTGCATACGACCATCCAGTGGTTCAGTTCGTTTATTGAAAAGGCTATTTTTCTAATACATTGGCTTTGTGCCTTGTAAAAAATTGTCAATATATATACAGAACTTGCATTTTTAACATTAATGTGAGTTAGGGTTGTTTAGAATAGTCTAAAAGAATCAAATAGGGGTAAATCAGGGTTGTATTTGAATACTCTATATATTTTTAATAAGTTCTTTAACAGTCTGTTAGCTAAATACTGGAAAGTACACAAGTTCTAAGTGTGTAACTTGATAAATTTTCGCAAAGTGAATATACTGGTGTAAATGCCACTTAGATTAAAAAAATAGGGTATTACTAACACTTCAGACGTTTTTAGTTATTGTTTTGTTTTTTTTAAGGGAAGGTTCAGGCAGAAATGAAGGAGAGCAGGGAGGCAGGAAGAGAGAAGATGAGGAAGCATTTTATTTCTTTTATTTAGTTGTTCACATTAGTTGTTCCCTTCCCCTGGACGCAAGACGTGAACCTGGGTCCTCAGGATGTATATGACTTCACAACCCTTTGGAGTTGGGTGACCTAACTGCTACTTCACCAGGGCATGCCTACTGTCTTTTTTCTCCATAGATAATTGCTATCTTCTCTCTGTCACCAGTGCTGACTTTTACCTGTTTATAGAAACATTCTGTCTATACTCATGTCTGTCTTCTTTTGCTTAGTTAGCTTTGTATTTGTGAGATTCAGCCATGTTGTTACATATGGTAGCGCTTGATGGTCTATATTAATACATTCTATGAATATACCACAATTTGTTAACCCATTCTTCAGCTATTAGACATTTGGGTAGTTTATAATTTTGATTAGCACTACTATGAATATTGTTATTCATTCTGCAAAATGGTGCAGGTAGGCTAAGTATTTTTTATTATACATAGAAATGGAATCGTTGGTCATAGCGTATGCATATTTTCAGCTATAGTAGATATTGCCAGCATTTTCCAAAGTGGTTGAACTGATCAATGTACGTCTTGCTCAACATCAGATACTATGTGAAAGTTAATGTTGTTCAACAGTCTTGTTAGCGTCTGTTATTTCCAATCATTTAAAAAATTTAGCTCTTCTGGTGCATGTGTGGTATACTTAAGTGTTTTAATTGATATTTCTTTGGTGACAATGAGGTTGAATATCTTTTTCTTTTTCTATGTTTATTGGTCATTTGAATAACTTCTTTAATGACTTGTATATTTATTTGTCTATTTTTCTATTGACTTGTTTCTTACTGATTTCTGGTAATTTTTCTTTTCTAATATGTCCTGGATTTATCTCTGAGTGGTACTGGAATATTAGATAGCCATATAAAAAATTGAAATTAGAGTCCTAATTTACTTCATGTACAAAAGTCCATTCTAGGTAGATTAAAACCTAGGTCTGTGTGAACACTGGTGATCTAGCAGTTTAGTACACTGAATGAGGTCCACAAACATCCTAAGGTTCCTGGTTCAAGAGGGGGAACCACCAACGTGAACAACTAAACAAATTAAAATAAATAAAATGCTGCTTCCTCCTCTCTCTTCTTGCCTACTGCCTCTGGTTACCTTCATTCCTGCACCTTTCTTTCAAAACAAAAAAGCCTGGCACACCATGGCAGAGTATCGGTTAGGTCAGTTGCCTTCAAGAGTGTACAGTCTACATTCATTCCAAGGACCCGAGTTTGCATCTCAGGTATGGGGGGAACAACTAATGTGAACAACTAAATAAAAATTAAATGTTCTTCCTCTTTTCGCTTCCTGTCTGTCTGCCAACTCACCTTCATTCCTACCTGCACACTTCCTGCAAAAAAACAAACCAAAAACCTAGCTATGAAAGGCAAAAACTATTAATATTTTATAATATAGTGTTTTTTTATTTTTTCTGAATTTATCTGAGAATTATTTTACTTTAGTAAATAAAAAGAAACTAAGGTGCATCCCTGTGGCTCAGGCGGCTCAGGATCCTAAGATGCAGGCCATATGAAGCCCATAGACCCAGGTTAAAGACCAGGGGCCAACGGTTAAAAAAAAAAAATTAAAGAAACAAACAAAAAAGGAAGATAAAATATAAAATAAATAAATGGCCGTATTACCCAAAGCAATATAGAGGTTTAATGCAATCCCCATCAAAATCCCACGGGCTTATTTCCAGAAAATAGAACAAAAAAAATCTTAAAATTTGTATGCAACAACAAAAAAAAGCCAAAGCAATCATTAGAAAAAAAGAACGAATTTGGAGGGATTACACTTCCAAACTTTGAACTATACTGCAAAGCTATAGTGATCAAAACAGTATGATACTGGAATAATAACATAGGCATTGATCAGTGGAATATAACTGAATCACCAGAAATTGACCCACTCACATACAGTCAATCTATGACAAAGGAGCCAAAAGTATTCAATAGAAAAAGGAAAAATTTCTTCAAAAAATGGTGTTGGGAAAACTGAACAGCTGCATGCAAAAGAATGAAGCTAGACTACTCTCTAACACTATTCATAAAAATTAACTCAAAATGGATTAGAGACTTGGACATAAGGCCAGAAACCGTAACCTCTCAGAAACAACATAGGAAAGACTTTCTGTGACATTAGCCGTAGAGAAGACTTTGGGGACTCAACTCCACCATCACGGGAAACAAAGACAAACAACTGGAAATACATCAAACTAAGGAACTTCTTCACAACAAAAGAAAACATCACCAAATCCAAAAGGAAACCTACTAACTGGGAGAAGATATTTGCATTTGATATTTCCGACAAAGGCTTAATAACTGAAATATGCAAAGAACTCATAAAACTCAGCAACAGAAGAACAGCAATCTAATCAAAACATGGGAGGAGAATTGGAGAGACACTTTTCTGAAGAGGATATACAGATGGCAAATAGGAACATGAAGTTATGGTCCTACTCACTGGCCATTAGTTAAATGCAAATTAAAACAACAATGAGATCATGTTACACCTGAAAGACTGACTTTTATCTAAAAGTCTGGAAACAAATGCTGGTGAGGATGTAGAGAAAAGGGAACACTTGCACTGTTGGAGGGAGTGCAAATTGGTACAACCCCTGTGGAGAACAGTTTGGAGATTCCTTAAAAAAACTAAAGATGGAAATCCTGTATGATTATGTCATTACACTTCTGGGCATCATCTACCCAAAAGACAGAAAAGCACCCATCTGCAGAGATGTATGTATCCCCATGTTTATTTCGGCCCTATTCACAATAACTTAGAACTGGACATTACCTAAGTGCCCAACTCAGATGAATGGATAAAGAGGATGTGGTGGTACATATATTCAATGGAATACTACACAACTCTTTGAAGAGATGAAACCCTGTCATTTGAATCAACATGAATGGAACTAGAGGGGATTATGCTAAGTGAAACAAGTCAAAATAAGAAAGATAGATACCAGATAACCTCACTTGTAGGTGGAATGCGAATAGACAAAACAGAGGAACAGATGAAACATAACCAACCCTGCAACATTTTCAACAGAATGGGGGTTACCAAAAGGAAATGGGGTGGTTGGTGGCAAATGGTGGTAGAGCCCACTGGACAGTAGGGAATAACTCTTGGTGATTTGGTGCAGGGCATGATATGTTGAAATATATCTAAGAAATGGGAAACCTATCCATAGGAAATTAATGTGTAGAATAATTACTATAATAAAAAATAATAATTAGGCTTTCTCTATCACATGATCCTACCCCACATCCTCTTCCCCTCTGGCAACATCAGCCTTCCTGCTCAAGGTCCAAAGGTTTATTTTAATTTTACTTTCAGTTTATTTGTATTATTTCTCTGTATTCCAGATATAGATGAAATATCCAGTATTTGATTTGTTTTTTTTCTTGTGACTCAACTTCACTCAGTAAAATACATTCAAGTTCTCTCAGTATTGTCAAATGACAAGATTTTTACCTTTTTTTAGTCTGGGCAGTGTGTGTGTGTGTGTGTGTGTGTGTGTGTGTCTCAGATCTTATCCATTCTTCTACTGATGGGCATGTTTCCTATCCTGGCTATGGGAAATAGTGCTCCAATAAATATAGGAGTGTCCACATTATTTGAGTTAATATTTTCATATTCTTCAGATAGATACCTAGAAGGTGGATTCCTGGATTGTACTATTGTTCTATTTTCAATTTTTGGAAAAATAACCATACTGTTTTCATTGTGATTGTACCAGCCTACTCTCCTACTAACAATGTATGAGGGTTCCTTTCTCTATACACCCAAGCCAACACTTACTGTTTCTTGTCTTTTTGATATCGATCATACTCACTTGCGTAAGGTGGTTCTCATTGTGGTTTTGATTTGCATTTCTTTAAAATAAATGATAGAGAACTTTTTCATTTGTTTGTTGACAATCTGTATATCCTCTGTAGAGAGGTGTCTTGAGATCTTCTGCCTATTGATTGAGTTGTTTGGTTTTTTGCTGCTGTGTAATTTCTTCATGTATCGTGAATGTTAGATGTATGCTGTGCAGATATCTTTTCCCATTCAGGAGAATGTCTTTTCCCTCTGGTGATAATTTCTTCTATTGTGCAAAACCTTTTTAGTTTGGTATAATCCCATTTATTTATTTAAAAAAAATAAGAGGAAGGTAGGCAAGCAGGAATGCAGCAGGCAGGAAGGAAGAAAGCGGAGGAAGAAACATTTTTATTTATTTAGTTGTTCTTTTTTCAGTTGTCTCCCCTGACCCTGGGCTGTGAACCTGAGTCATTGGGCTGTAGGTGAACTGCTTGCTCCCCAAGCATCTGAGCCACCAGGTCGTACCTGGTTTTGTTTTTTCTTTTCTTTTATTTGTCTTGCTATTGGAGTTGAGTCCATAAAGACATCTTTAAGAGAAGTCATGAGGTATATAACCTATGTTTTCTTCTTTTTTTTTCTTCAGTTTTTGGTCTTGTGTCCTGATCGCTAATCTGTTTTGAGTTGGTTTTGGTGTACACTGTTAGGAAGTGCTCCAGTAGTATTCTTTAAACATGACTGTCCAGTTTTCCTAGTACCAATTTTTGAAAAGACTTTTCTTTTTCCCTTTTGTGCTCATGGCACCTTTGTGGTAAGTTGATTGACCTTGTGTGCATGAATTTATTTCAAGACTCTTAATTCTATTATATTGATCTCTGTATCTGTTTTTATTCAAAATTATCTTCTAAGAATTTTAAGAAGAAACATGACTTATAGAGAGAAAGTGGACATTGGATCATGGAAGTTCTAACTCTTTCATCCTTTTTCTTTAAAAATTTCAAGCAATATTTCTTTAAAATATCGTTTTCCTCAGAAAAAAACTTCATAATATAGATTCATTTCGATGCTGGTGCAGACTCAAACTTGGATTTTGAAAATAGGACCTTTGTGTAGCTCTTTCTCCCCTATCAGCTTGCAATTATTTTAAGGCCAGGAACTGTTTGTCATTATTATTCCATGGTGTCTGGAATTGTATGGACTCAATAATTGTTTGTCAAATGCATTCAAGCCCTTGGAATGGAGGGAATATGAAGAGAAGAGAGGAAGGAAAGTACTTCTAAGAACACACATCTAGGAAAAGGGAGAGGCCACTGTATAAGAACAGTTAAGAATAGTGTTAATGATATTAAGGAAGAAGGAAATGTGTTTGTTATATTTCAAGAAGACAGTGTTGTGTTTGGCTGTAAGCCTTGAGGTTATGTTTATGAACTTTGTCATCAGACGGTAGAAGTCAGTCACATCTGGGCTCTGCTTTATACTAGCTAGATGATATTGGGCATATTTCTCAGCTTTAGAGGCTAGTGTTCACATTTACAAAATGGGAATAATATTATTTGGTGATTAAGAGGTCAATGATGACTTTGAGATTGAACATTTAGAATTGTGGAATTAAAAAGCCGATTTTAGAAGCCTGAGCCTCATGTAGTTTTAGCCTAAAGTATATGGAGAAGCTTAGTAGAAAAAGAATATTGAGACTCTGTAAAGAGAGATTTTGATAGAAATGAAATACATTTTCTTGAAAGAATTTTACAGTTATATTTCTTTTCTTTTTTTTAAAGAATTATTTATTTTAGAGGGAGCAAGCAGGCAGGCAGGCAGGCAGGCAGACAGGCAGAGAGAGAAGGAAGAAGCATTCACCCATATATGTAGTTTTTCATCTTGATGTCTTACTGTGGACCTGGATCCTTGGATTTTTACATGGACTACACCATCCAGAACCAAAGAGTTAATTGCTAAGCCACCACTGGGGTGCACCAGTAGTTATATTTCTTAAACTACATTATTGGGAATGGTCTATAAATACATACAACTATTAAAGAATAAAAACTGAACTGTCCTATTGAAAGTGTATTTCTGAAAATGTTTGCTACTCTTAAAGTAAACTAAATGGTAAAGAAGTACTTTTAAACATGTTTAGCATTTCTTGTTTAAACTGTTAGAAAATTTTTAGAAACGTCTTACATCTTGATTCCAGTTTTCTTCTAGAAAAAATTGCCTAAGTGTAAGTTATTTATGCTGAGTTTTATGACTTCTTATATAAGACTCTCCCAAAAAATCTACGCTGGCTGCAAAGCTATCTGCCAAGAAACAGGGATCCATATGCAGAGATGAAAATGATGATTTTCAAGTAGAGAAGAAGAGAATTCGACCCTTAGAGACAACACAGCAGGTAAACAGTTTATAGTCATCGAAATAATCCCATTAAGTATAGTCGAATAGGACAGTCAGATATCAATCAACACTCCAGGGGTACTTGTAATAATTCGTTTGGGTCGAGTCACAGACATTAATTAAATGATAAAGTTTTTTTTTTTACTTTATTTTATATAGTTATCAGAGAAGAGTTTATTATAGATTATTCACAATAACTTGTCATTGAAGTGAGACTTCATGATGCTTTTTTTGTTGTTGTTTGATTTTGAAAGGAAAGTTATAGGCAGGAAGAGAGAGGAGATAGATATACTTTTATTTTTACTTAGTTCAAGTTGGTTATTCCTCCTGTCCCTGGACACGGACCTGGTTGCTTGGGATGTATACATTTCGTTAGAGGTGGTGAGCTTAACTGCTACTCCACCAGGGCATTGCCATGTGGTGCTTTCTATGAGGACTTTGAAAATAAAATATTTACTTAAGGCATATATTGGTAATATAGCTACTTTACACTTTTTAATTCCTCTCCTTTTTACTTAATAATGAAATTTTCTTTTGACCAAAATAACTTTGATAAGAATATCTTTATCATGGATATTTTGGATATTGATAGTTTTAGTATAATGAGGGTTTACTCTGTATTCAGTTTTTTAATAACTAATACATGATAAATATATTTATTCTAAAAATTATTTAAAGACCTGAATTAGATACTTAAGATGAAATGTTCTTTTTATAGATTAATGCAATGTTTTCTCCTAGAGTTCATGTCAAGTAGGCTGGAACTTTAATATTAATAGACTTAGTCACAAACAAAAATGAAAATTATTAATTAGCATGTCACTTGTAGGTAATTGTGTATTTTTAACTGACTAAACTCAAAGAGCATTTATACTCTTATGTTGTTTATTTTACTTGCAGTCTTTATTAATTTCCATAGTTAAATCTTATTTTTAGAAATAGGATGAACTAATTTATTTTTGGAAAAGCACAGATTACAAATGAAGTGCAAATCTTTAGAGGTTTCCTCCACTCTCCAAATGTCTGTATACAGTTGGTTGTCGTTAGGGCAGGGCTCACCGTATGTAGCATTTACTCCTTTACTTTGACTCTCATTTGTTTTTTGGTAAGAATGAGATTATCTATAGAAATGCTTTTCTTCCTCTTTATAATTTATAAATAGGTGTTTGGCAAGTAGGTAAATGGACAGTTTGAAAAGAAAAGTTAGTAATATTTGTAAAAGAAATATAGTCAAATATTGTTTGGATTATCAAATAGCCAGAAAACAATAGTAATCATGTAATTTATTCTGTCATGTAGGAAAATGAGTGTTTACATTTAAATTTTTCATTTTTTTCAATTTGGAATGTACTTAAATTTTTAGTTACTTCTTTTTCCAATTAGATATGTAATTGGTCTTGCTATAAAACTATACTTGGTGTCCTTGAGATGGAACTATTATATGGGAAGGTCATGTTATAATACTATCATTTTGACATGTCACTAATCTGTTTTAGTTGGGATTCAAGAGGCAGCACTGTGTTCTACTTTTATTAAGTCTTGCAATGAGGTACCTATTTGTATTTTAGGAAATTATTTGAATATTACCAATTACAAATGGTCATCTTTTCTTTTTTTTCCTTTTTTCACATTAGATTCATTTTGATCTTGGAGAATAACCAACCTATTTAGTTTAATTTACATTAAACTTTATTTTGGTTCTGTGTTAACAGATTAGAAAACGTCATTGTTTTGAAAAGGAGATAACCCCTTTGGATATAAAAGTTGCTTCAGCAAAGTCCACAAAACTCAGCTCTCCATTAGGAAAGATGGATTCTTCACAAAAGGTATGTGTGTTTGTCAGTCTTCAGTTTAATGAAGGAGAATGTGGAGTTTGCCCAATCCGTTTTTGAAAGAGAGGAGTGGTATAACACAAAGAACAACGGAAAACAACTTGAAGTGGTGCTGTCACATCTCTGCTACTGATGTGTGAGATGGTGAACGATCTTGCATTCCAGTTTCCTCCTCTATAAAATAAGACAATTGCACTAGAAAGAGATCTGAAAGGTTTTTCCCCTCTTCTACATTCTCGTGTTTGTGAACTTCACTTCCCTAGAGTTCTTTCTGTGTCTTTGGAATAGCAGTACTCGAGGGATTCCTGGAGAGTCCTGAGATTTTTTTTCAGGCAGTCTCTGAGGTCATAAGTATTTTCATATTAATAGCAGCATGTTATTTGCCCTCTTTTACTTTCTTGACATTTACACTGATGGTACAAAAGTAATGATGGTAAAGTTTTAGTGCCTTAGCATAATCAGAGTGGCACCAACATGTATTAATAGTAATTTTATTCACCATTGTTAATGCACAGTTTAAAAGTTTCACTTGAGTGTGCTTAAACCAGTAAAAATTACCAATTTTATTAAATCTAAGCCCTTGAGATTTCTACCATACTGTGTGAAGAAATGAGTAGTACTCCTAAAACACTTCTGTATACAAGAGTAGGGTGTTTATCTTGAAGAAAAGCACTTGTAAGATAGTTTGGATTTTGAGCTGAACTAGCTACTTTTCATGTAATAACATTTTTACTTGAAAGAATGACCGACAGACTATTGTAATTCCTGAAAGTAAACAAAGAGACTGATAAAATTGGAGCTTTTCAATGAAAATCAGAATATTGAAAAACTATACAACTGTGAGTGTGGCAGTTTTCTGATACTTATAGACTTTTCTGATTATATTGGTGATATTACATGATGTGACTTCTTGATTTTATATAATGAAATGTGTGAATATTTATAAGATCTGTAAAACTCATTGAACCGAATGTTTTCTAAATAGCTTGTGTATGACATTACAAAACAATGCCTGAAAAAGATCCATCCTAAGTGCAAGATAGATCAACAAACCTTTTCTTTCCCTACCTCATTCCCAGGGAACCACAGATTGGTTTTCAGCCATTTTATATCAGGTTGCGGTTCCATAATTCTGTGTAAATGGGATCATGCTTGATAATTTTTAATTGAATTCTAGACATCGTGAGTTTTACCTTGTTGGGTGCTGGATGTTACTGTAGTTCTTGAGTTTTGTTCTGGGATGCAGTTAACATTAGAATCCTTTTGGATATTACTTTTATGATTTGTTAGGAAGGAACTAACCGGGGTTTAGTTTTGGTCTACCTCAGTAGAGGCTAGATTATTTTTTTTCACCCTAAATATTGTTTTTTGAAAATAATAGTTTCATGATTTCTTTTGTTTACAATGCTTTATTCATTTTAGGATGCCGAAATTGCATCTCAGTCTATAAGTATTTCTAATGTCCGTTATTATTCTCTTTCTCTTCTTAGGTGGGTTGGATGTAGTTATATTTTGATTGGTTTCCTTTTTGTTTTCTTCTTTGCTTTTTTCTCTGGAGATTAAGGTTATCATTAAGAGTTCTGTGTTAATTTCCTATTTTTATTTGAAAGCAGACTAGTCTTACACTCATTCTAACCATCTACATTTTTATTCTCTCATCCCCACTTTTTATATTTGCTGTCTTACTGTTTTTAAATGGGATTTCTTTACATTTTGTAGAGTATCCTTTAGTATTTTCTATGGAACTGGTTTTGTGGTGATGAATTCCTTTAATTTTTGCTTCCTAGAAAAACTTTGGGCATAGTATCCTAAGTTTGAAATCCTTTTCTTTCAGCACTTTGAATATATCATGCCATGCCCTTCTGGCCTATAAAGTTTGAGTTGAGAAATCCGTTGACAATCTTATGGGGACTGCTTTGTAAATGACTCTTTTTTTCTCCAGCTGCTTTCTTTCTTTATCTCATATTTCTGACGATTTAATGGCAATGTGTCTAGGTGTAGATCTGTCTGGGTTTCTGTTATTAGGAACTCTTTGAGCTTCCTAAGTCTGGATTCTTGCTCCATTCCTCAGGTTAGGGAAGGTCTCAGCTTTATTTCTTTAAATACAGTTTCTGCCCCCTTTTCTCTGTCTTCTTCTGGGACCCCTATGATGCAAATGCTCTTCCTTTTGATATTATCCCTCAGGTTACAAATGTTTTCTTAATTTCTTGTCATTCTTTTCTCTTTTTCCTGGTCTGCCTGAGTGCATTCCCATACCCTATCCTTATCTCATTGATTCCATTGGAGGCTTCATCCATCCTATTCTTGTGTCCCTCTACTGAGTTCTTTAGTTCAACTATCGTGTTTTTCATTTCTTTGTTACCTCACTTCATTTTTTTTCTTTCTTTTTTGTTCTCTTTTACTTCCTTTATAGTTTTCTTGATTTTTATGAGTATTTTTATTACTGTTGTCCTAAATTCATCCTCAGGTACTTTGCACATATCTGTCTTATTCAGATTTTCCCCTGTGGCTCTAATTGAAGCAGTCATATATAAATCATACATTTGTTCTTTTTGGCATTCTATTTGTGTTTCTGTGGGTTAGGTTTCCCTGCAGTGATGGTGTTGTGTAGGGTATGAACTTGCACCAGAGAAGCCTGGATCTTAGTTTGAACACTGGGAGTTCTTGAGATTTCTGGCATAACTAGTTGGATTTGTTGAACATCTTAGGTGGATCCTGCATTGGGAACCAAGAGTTCAGCCTATGGGGTTGGAGCAATTTCCCTACTGCCCTCAGAGTAACTCTTGGGAGGCTTAGTTCTTCCCGTGGTTCCCCCAATTCTACCACTTTTTTCTCTTGAGGCTGGGAGAAAACATGATGCAGCTCTGAACTCTATACCTTCGCCTACCCTTGTGGTGGTAATCGCTGCTGTTGTGCCTGCAGCCCCTCAGACCAGCCCTTCCATGCTGTGTGTAAAGAATAGGTGATTTCTGGTTGTTCTGTGGAGAGGGGCTCTGCCACATCCTACCAGGTTGCCATCTTGACCGCCTTCCCACCTTAAATATAGCTTTTTTTTTTCCTTAATGGAAAAGTGCAAGCAGAAGTGAAGACAAGAAGGCAGGCAGGAAGAGAGAGGCAAAAGAAGCACTCCATTTATTTATTTAGTTGTTCACATTGATTTTTCTCCCTGGCCCCAGGTTTTGACCTCAGGACCTTGAGATATATGTGGGAGTGCTCTAAGGGTGCACTACATTGCTAGGCCACCAGGGCATGTCCAAAGGCTAGATTCTTTTAGTCCTTTCCCTAATGCTTCATGATTTGTGAAGTTTTCCAGCCTGACTATTGGAAACAGGCACTGTTCCATGCCCTGTTTAGTGCCTAATCTTTTCAAGTTATTCTTTTTACTATCTTGAATTGTTTCTTTGCTAGAATTGCTTTTCAGTATTCTGTAGGTTCTTCCCTGTGAACTTTTGTCTTCTCGATCCCCCTGGACTCTCAGCAATGGCTCCTCAATTCTAGGGGTTTACTGGGCTTTACCTGGGTTCCTCTTACCCACGTCTGGAACCTCAAGACAGTAAGCTCAGGTGATTATAGGGCCTACCTCATTTATTTCCTTTTTCTCAGAAATCTCTTTTCTTCCTTATCTAATGCCCTGTGTCACAATAATATTGTTTCTTTTGTTCTATCTATCATTTTCGTTTTTCATGTAGAGAATGAAAAAACTCATTGACTCTAGAGAAAAATTCTAAAATTATCTATACTGTATATCCATATCTTTGTATCAACTTTATTTTTAAGATAGAAATTCCATGTTTCCTTTCTTGGTTTTAAGAGGTTTAACACTACATGGAAATAGAATAACTTTGTGTAGGTAGATGATTTATTATTCATAATGTTAAATATGTGGGGGTTTCTGACAGTTTCTCCTAAGTTTGAAGGTTTATTGAACAAGCTAAATCTCTCAATTAAATTTAATAACTCAAATGATAACATTTCACTGTGAAACAAGGGATTTTTGTAGAAGACCCAAGTGATACATTTCACACTAATAAAACATAAATTTATCTGTAAACTTTACTTAAAATTTATAAGTAAATTTATCAAATACAAAAGTATTTTTGAAAGACCATATGTTTGAGCTCTATTTTTTCTTTTTTTTGTAGTTGATAGTGAAAAACATGCACATGTAAAGTAATATTTAGGGAGAATGTTTAGGGGGAAAATTCACACATACTTAGGTAAAATAATCTGTATTTTCAATCTTACTTTTTTCTTAACAAAAATTGAATGAACAATTATAACAAATATAATCAATATAAAATATAAACTTAGTGAATGCGAATGTTTCTTCCTTTTGTATTTTAATAAATTAAGTTTTAGTAAATTGTTAAGAAAACCTATAGTTTTGTGTATTTTGGCAATTATCTTAATTCTAAGAGTTTATGGTCGGTGTACCCTAGTGATTTAGCAGTTAAGTCTGCCGCCTTCAGCCAGCACAAACCACATTGATCCCAAGGACGTGGTTTGCATCCTGAAGCAGTGGGGGTGACGTGGGGTATGGGGACAACAAAGATAAATAATTTAATAAAACAAATTAGTTTCTTTTTTCTCTCCTCTCTTGCCTGCCTACTCACCTTTATTCCTGCCTACATCTTTCCTTTAAAAAAAAAAAAAAAAAAAAAGAGCTTATTGGTGCTATTTGTAGTAAACCTTAAGGATTTTTAGCTCTAAATAAGTTTTTATAACACAGTTTTTCAGAGAATCAGGACTAATTTCTTTGTATATATAAGAAATAATAATGGGGGAAAAGACTGGTGGGGCTATGAGTAGGGATTAAAGAATGAAGTCTGGGTTTCTTATAGTAGTATGTTGTTCCATCTAGAAACTTACTTTGGTTGCTGGTATAACATTTCTTAATCTTTGCAGAATGGTATATTATAAATAAAATATTTTCTGTAGATTCTAGGATGAGTGGTTTCATAAAGAAATGGTAGAAAAATGTATAGTTTCATTTATAATAATTTTAAAAGATTTTGTGTTTATTGTATAGCAGATCCTGAAATTTATTACCAAAGCTTTTAGATAACTTAAAAAAGTGTGTGAGTGTGTGTGTGTGCGTGTGCATATGCATGTTTATTTATTTTTTTAAGGGAAAGTTCAGGCAGGAATGAAGACAAACATTGGCAATCAGGCAGGTAAAGAGAGGAGGAAGAAGCACTTTACTTTATTTCATTTTTCCCCTCAGGTTCTTGGGATATATGTGGACTGTGCTGGCTGAGGTAGCTGACCAAACTGCTACTCCACCAGGGTGCTGCTAAATATCTATGTTTTAGAACTTTCCTTATTGATATATCATCTGTCTTATATTTTATGTATCATATGTTAAAACTAGATAACTAAATATCTTGAGTAAGGTAAATTGAGAGGAAGTAACATTTCTTTGTAGGACTTGTTTAGGAAAAAGAGGATTGGACCAGCTATAATACACCTTATACATCCCATTTCTTTCTAACACCTCTGAATTCCAAGGATACTTTTCCTATTTTGGTTCTTATAAAATATTAAGAGAGGACATTTTTAGAAGAATAGTTATGTGGATTCATGAAATAATGATTTAGTTTTCTTATCTCTACAAAAATATAAATGTTCTTGTCTTTGTACATTTAAAATATGCATGCATTTACTTATTTATTTTTGTTGTTGTTGCTTCTTTTTTTCTAAAAAAAAAAAAAAGTTAAAGAGAGGTGATTCATTTTTGTTTATTTTATTTAATTGTTCATCTTGATTGTTCTACCCAGCCCTAGGACACGAACCTGGGACCTTGTGATGTATGTGGACAGTACTCAACTGCTACTCCATCAGGGCATGCCAAGTGTATTTTTTTTAAGAACTCTCCTTCCTAAACTAAATGATAAGTTAGTTTAATAATTTGTTTTTGACCTTGAAATTTTTAGGTTTTTCTTTTAAATTTTCTATGATAGTTTCCTATCTACAGATTGGTGAATTGGACAGTTGTCTTTTGCCTTCCTATAATCTCCAGTCTCGATAAGTGGCAATGCCTTTTCTCCTATATGTATTAAATACTTTCTGGTGCCCATTACTTGCTTCCTTTTCTTACATTTTAGTGTTTTGTTTTTTTTTAACACTGATAATTCACATGCCTGAGATCTAGCGAGGCATCAGTCTCCAGTGGTTAAAATGTAATTAGGTAAAATATTGGTTAAGTATAAATTTCTATATAGTTAAGAAAAAATTCTGTTTTTTATAATAGTTCCATGTCATATCCCTATGGGGATACATTCCGAGAAATGCAGTTAGGCGATTTGTCTTTGCTGTAGGAATACCGTAGACTGTAATTACACAAGCCTAGATGGTATTGCCTTATAGCACAGCTAGGCTACGTGGTATAATCTTTTGGGACTATTGTCATAGGCGTAGTTCTTTGACATAAACATCGTTAAGCGATCATGACTGTTGATTGTAAACATTTTGATAATTCATTCATAATCATTTCTTCTAGAATTTCTGTCTTTACTCTTTCAGTAAATCCTCACAATAAGTAAGATATTCTTACAAATATATTCTTATATCTGCCTTTTGTTTGTTAAATGCTAACGTTGTGTGTTTTACAAAAGTAATTCTTTGATTCAGTATGGCATTATTTTAATTCTTTTGCCTGTGTGTAGAAGACACTTGGGTCCAGCAGAGTGCGCTGTTAACCTGCAGATAAAGTGTTGATGTTGGGCAAAACTTTAGGGTGTTTTTTTCTTCCTTTTTTGTCCTGTTATTCCCCTGCCTTTTCTTTATCCTCTCCTTCTTTCCTCTCATATCTATTTTGATAGGATTTCCAGAGAAATGACCAATTTTCTGTGGAAAGTATAGTATAAGTAATTTTCGCATAGTTTTAATTTACTTTTATTTGACATAAACTACTTATTTGTGATGTAGTGGTTATTATGCCAGAAACTCTTTCAAGTACTTTAGAAAAGCTAATTCACCTGGTAAGGTTCATGTGAGTTGATGCAAGTTCTTTTAACTTTTCTGTGGATTTGACATTAAAAAAATTAACTCAATCCTCGTAATAACTTGGTGAAGAAAATATTAATATGTCCTCCAGTGACAGAGGAAGAAATTGAGGCACAGAAAATTTAAGTAGCTTGTTCATGTGACAAAGCTGATGAATAAGCTGATTTAAAAACCTAGGCAGTCTGACTCTAGAATTGATCCTCTCAATCACCTCATTATTCTGCCTCTTTCAGATGATCTTTGGATGAAAAATAGTTCATTTTTGTACTGTTACAGGTCATATTGTATGCAGTACCATATGGGTAGGTAATTCACTTAAGGTTAATTCTTTTTTAAATCTCTCTCTCAGAACTCTGCTCTTCATTTAAATAATGCTCATCAAAGTTTACAATTACTGTCTGATATTTATTTATAGGTTTAACTGTTTGTTTACTTCCTTGCCAGGCTGTCCATTAGGACAAGTGTGTTTCTCTTGTTCACTTTTTTATAACGAATATCTTTCACAGCACCTGCCCCTAGAAGGTATTCATGTTTGTTGAATAACTGAATGAAAAAATGGTCAAAGTTAAGAGGTACATTATTTACTTCTTTTTCTTGTGGCTTTCATCTTTTACTGAGATCCATATACTTAAGGAATTGTGACAGTACTGATAGAGGTGACTTAATGCTGGTTTTAAAATGTTTGGTTGTAGTTACATATTACTAGTGCGTAAAAATAGAACCTTCAATTCCAGAGACCGAGGTAGATTGGCACTTAATATAAATAAGATTCAAAACAGCTTTTGTTTTCTGTAGCTATTCGAGGACCAAGTGTTAAATAATATTACCAGCTAGTTGAAATGTAATCTATTCAAGGCAGCAGAATTTTTAAAATCTGTTTCATGCCAGACACTTCAAAATAATAACCCACTTTCTTAACGAGAATAATAATGATATGATGATAGCTTTTTGGAAAATATACTTGTGCCAAGGCAGCTTATCTGTACTCTTGTTTAATCCTCACATCAGCACTGTAAAGAGAATAGAGCAAATATTAGTTTCATTTTACAGTAACAAAACTGAAGACCAAAGGTATTAGATTATTTAATTCTGGTCATACAATCATAAAGGGTAGAATTATGACTACCATAGTGACTATAGATTCATGGATTATAAGTGGGGAAAAAAGAAAGAAAAGGGACGACTGGGAAATTTTGTTTTATTTTGTGAAGAGAACACGAAGTTCTATACGAGAGAAAATAGATTGTATTATTCGATAGGTTTGCCATTAAAATTTCTTCTAAGCAGTCCATCTCCAGTTGGGGAGAGATTAAATTATCTTAAACATTTCATGTACTTTACCTACTAAAGAGTCAATGGAAATTTTAAGGTCAGATTAAAAAAAAATTATACAGGGTGATATACATTGTTTGAAAAACCTTCAGCAGTATGAACCAGTACAGAGTAAAAATTAAAATATTCCCTCAAATATTACTTCTATCCCCTTTCTGCTTTCCAGAAGTAAGCAAAACGAACACTTTCATGAAAATCTCTCTGGATCCTTGTGTATTAATTTACTATACATGCTTTTCATAGTTCTGCTACAGTTTTTACATTTTCTTTTTACAGATAAAATTGTTGATAGGATTTATTTTAATATATATATGAAATCTAGCTTTAACTTTATGCTTTTCCAAATAGATGACCACTTGTCCTAGTATCAAATAATATTTCCTGATTTGAAGTTCTCCTGTTATCATATACTAAATTGTTATAGATACTTAGATCAGTTCCTGAACTTTTGTTCCTCTTCAAATTTTTATTTTTTCAAAGTATATATAGTCAGAGTCAAAAACTTCAGACAAAAAGCAGTAGACCCCTTCCCTAGTTCTATTGTCTATAAATTCCCATTACCTGAAGTTAGTGATTTTTAATCATTAACTATTCATTCCAATATTTATTTTTAAAATAATATGCTTTCATTGCTTTTCTCTCGAATATTTGGTTTTAGATACTTTCTATTGCGTCTTCCTAATTTTCTCATTACTTCTCTCTTTTAAGCTTCCCAGTATTTGATGCTTACATTATTGTAATCATGTAAATATTATTCAAAACAACCAAATGTTCTACTCTGATTGCAGTTCTTTCCCCAATTCAGGGTTTTGTTGTCTAGTGCTAATATTTGTTTTGTCTTGTCATTTGCTTAGTTTTCTATATGCCTGTAACTATCCCCAAATTCTGACAGAATTTAAAATGAACTCATTCAAACGCATCAGTTCAAATGTCCATAATTTAGACTCTCAATATTTAGTAGAGATAGTGAAAAATGTGTTTTTTGTGTTGAATTGTATGTTTTTTAAATAACTCCATTTTAATTGAATTATCTGTTTCTTAGAGAAAACTGGAAACCACCAAAATGTATACTTAAGTTATTAATATTAATCTTTAATCTAACTATCCCCTCAGTATCAAACCCTGATATTTTGCTTGCTATTTTTTCACACACACACACACACACACATAATTAGTTATCCATTCTGTGTAATAAACCAACCATTTATCCAGCTTCTTAATCTGTGTGTTAGCAATTTAGGCTGGGCTCAGCTGGACATTTCTTCTGCTGATCTCAGCTGGGCCACTCATGCATCTGTGGTCAGCCACAGGTCAGTTGCAAGTCAGCAAGGTGGCTCTGCTTCAGGAGGTTGATTTATAGTCAGCTGGCATTTGTGTCATCATTGCCAGCTAATCCTGGTTTCTGTATATAATGACCTCAGGGTTCAAGGAGCAGCGAGATAGCAAACCCCAATTTGAAATGGCCAAAACTAGATGCAAGGGGTGGAGTTCACTTGGTGTGAAGAGCTACAGAGTGATTTTACAAAGGGCCTTACATGTAGAGGTAGGAAAAATTTCTGACCATTTTTGTCATATATGTCTTGCATATATTTATTTACAAAATTTAGATAGGGTATTATAACTTTTTTTTTCACCTAATATATCATGATCATAGAAAAGGTTTTTCTTTAAAAAATTGTTTTATTATTTCTTTTTTTTTTATATTGCTATATACTTTTTAGTATATTGAATTCAACCTTCAGTCTGTGCATTTTACACCATACCTACCTGCCAGAGTTCTAGTGCCTTTAGAAAAGGCTTTTAAATTAAAATCTTATCTAATCTGTCTTGATGCATTTTTTAAAAATCTTATCTCTTTTTTTCAGTGCCAGGAGTTGGCAAACTACGCTCCGTAGGCCACCCTGTGTTTATTCTATCAGAAAATTAAGGAAGTGGGTGCATCTTTGTGGCTCAGGTGGGTGAGACAGCTGAGGTATGGACCTTGTAAAACCCAAGGTTCCGGGTTTGCTACTGGGCGTGTGGGGAACACCAAAATAAAACAAATAAATAAATCAATGAATAAAAATAACTTCTTTCTCTTCTCCTCTTTTCCCTTCCTCCATTAAAATAAAATTAAGGAAGAACTAATACCAATACTTCTCAGCATATTTTATAAGGCCAGCATTACCTTGATATCAAAAATTGACAGACATTACTAAAAGTCAGTATCCTTATTAGCATAGAAGCCAAATATCTTTAACAAAATTAGAAAATCATATCCAGCAATATATATAAGGGATTCTACACCATGATCAATTAGGTTTTATCCCAGTGAGAATGTGAGGTTGGGTCAACATTGAAAAACCAGTTGCACCCCCATGACTCAGCAGCTAAGATGCAGGTCACGTAAAGCCCAAGGACTTGGGTTCCAGACTTTGATCGGGGAAGGAAAAAAACTCAAACATCAGTGTAATTCACCATATCAGTAGGATACAGGGAAAAAAACCCAAAATACAGTGCCTAACTTGGGAGAATTATAAGAGCCTAACTTACCTGGGGGAGAGGAAATACCAACTCCACCAATTCTATGTAGCTTTCTACATAGGAGAAGAGAAATAAAAACTCCTGCTATCCTGATCCACCTACGAGAGGAACAAAAATCTGAGAAACTCTTTAAGTTCACAGTCTAGAGGCATAGGCTTACTAAGACTGAGACCCAGTCATAGAACCATAGAATGCTTTCTTTACCTTCACACTTCACTACCAAATTAGTAAAGGCCCTGTTACAGCATTTTTTTTTACCCAGTACATGGTATCTAGCATCTAACTATCAAGAAAAAAATTACAAGGCATGCGAAATGGCAAAAAGCACAATTTGAAGAGACAGAGCACTCATCAGAACCAGAAATGGCAGGAATGTTGGAATGATCTTACAAGATTTTTTTTCCAGAGGAATTCCTGCAGGCAGGAATGAGAGCAAGTAGGCTGTTAGGCAGGAAGAGAGAGAAGGAAGAAGCATTTTTACTTATTTAGTTGTTCATCTTGGTTGTTCCTCTTGGACCCTGGTCATGAACCTGGGTCCTTGAGATGTATGTGGACTGTGCCAACCAGGGGTGGCATACTTATCACCCTAGGTCACCAGGGTGAGCCCATACCAGGTATTTAAAACAACTAAAGTTGGTAGGCCATGGATTCTACTGGATGGAGTAAACAACATGCAAGAGATTATGAGGAATCTAAGCTCTGGTTAACGAGTTTCTGCTGAGGACAGTCTTGTTAAGAAAAGCAGAATGTTCTGGCATATTTTCATATGATTCCTTTTCTCCTTCTCCAGCTAGAAACATGAGGGTATTTCTCTCTCTCTCTTTTTTTAAATCATGGTAATCTGGTCAGATTCCTAGAGGTATATGTTATAATATTCGGGACTTCTCCATGAATGGGTGCTCCTGGAATTTTTAATCTCTCAGAGTCATACATACTGAGCCCCCAGCAATTTAACACTTCAGGTTTTCCTAGCCAAACACTGTTTCCTACACTGGTTTGTATGCATGTCTGTTTTGGTAAGTTGTTTACTATCTTGAATTTACCTATCTGTCTCTTCAGGCCTGGGGGCAGTAATTTGTTTTGCGCCTCATCTCTCTATGAACCCAAGAAAAGTTGTTGATTTTTCAGTCTGTTCAGCTTGTTAGAACACAGTGTCAAGTTCCTAGCTACTTAAATTTGGGAATGGAAGCCTTAATCAGTCTTGTTTCTTCCCTCATCCTCCTATTCCCTACCTCCGATGTCCTTAACTGTTTGTGTAGATGCAAATTTCTATCTTGAATAATTTTTTCTTCTTCTTGAAGAGCTTCATTTAACATTTGTAATGCAGACATGCTGGCAACAGATTTTCTTAGCATTTGTGTCATCTTTATTTTTGAAAAATTGTGGTACCGGTGTGCCCTGGTTGCTTCGTGGTAAAGTCTGAAGCCTCTGCCTGGCATAGTCCACATATATCCCAAGGACCTGCATTCCTGACCTGGGGGAAACCAGCCAAGATGAACAAACTTAATAAATTCTTTTCCTTCCTGCCTGCCTGCCTGCCTTCATTCTTGCCTGCACATTTCCTTTAAAAAATTTGTTACAATATACGTAACAAAATTTAGAATTCTGACCATATTTATGTTTATGATTCAATAACAATAAATGTATTTGCATTGTTGTATGTCACCCCAGTTACAAAACTTTTTCATCTTTCCAAACTGAAACTTTGTGCCTGTTAAACAATGATTCCTATTTCTTGAAGGAGAAACCCAACCCCTGGCAACCACCAGTTTTTCTTTTAATTATTTTTTTTTTTTTAAGGAAAGATACAGGCAGGAATGAAGGTGAGTAGGCAGGGAGGCAGGAAGAGAGGAGGAAGAAACATTTTTTGTTTTATTTTTATTTTTGATTGTTCACACTGGTTGTTTACCCCTGGACCCAGGACTCAAGTCCAGGGATATGTGGCTTGCTCCTTCAATGGAGCTGTAGTTACTTCTCCACCAGGGTGTATCTGAATTCCCTCTTTTACCCCTCAGGAAATTGCAAAATTTAATTCTGAATCAATATGATTCCCCACCCTACAGTCCATGTTAGCATCCCACCAGTTGGCCCTGTTATGTTCTCTGTGGCTGTGCATTTGCCCCCTCCCTTTCTTCCCATCTCAGTGCCACCACACATGGCATTGGGATGTCAAGTGTCTATAAAGGATCAGTTCCTCAGTCTTTCTATAACTCGAAGACCCTTTACAATAGGCCAGTATCTACTATTATTGTGTTACTGTCGATGTCTCTCATCAGTTCTAATAATACTTGTTTAGTATATTTTGATGCTCCTTCATTGGTATATGTTAATAAGTGTTATGTCTTCTTGCTGGATTGATCCCTTCATCATTATGTAATGTTCATCTCTGTCTTTCGTTATACTTTTTAGCTGGAAGTCTGTTTTACCCCATGTAAGTATGGCTATTCCTGCTTTTTTTTTTTGGTTGGCATTTGACTGTAGGATTGTTTTCCAACCATTGACTTTGAGCCTATATTAATCTTTTGAAAGAAGGTGAGTTTCCTGAATGCAGCAGAAGGTTGGGTTATAATTTTTAATCCCTTTGGTCATTCTGTGTAGTTTTATGGTAAGTTCAGTCCATTAACATTTAGGGTTATTATTGATATGTAACTGTTTATTGCCATTTTGTAATTTGTCTTTTGTCCCAGAGAGTGCCTTTGTTCTTCTTTTTCTCTTTCTTAGGTGGGTTGGGTGTAGTTATGTTTTGACTGGTTTCCCTTTTTGTTTTCTTCTTTGCTTTTTCTGTGGAGATGTGTTTTGAGGTTACCCTGAGGTTAGCATTAAGAATTCTATGTTTATTTCCTATTTTTATTTGAAAGCAGACTAGTCTTACACTTATTCTAACCATCCAAATTTTTATTCTGCTCTCCTCCCCACTTTTGATATTTTGCGCTCTTACTGTTTTTGAGTGTGGTTTCTTTACACTTGATAGAGCATCGTTTAGTATTTTTTGTGGATCTGGTTTTGTGGGAATGAATTCCTTTAACTTTTGCTTATCAGAAAAGCTTTTTATCATTCCTGCAGTTCTGAATGATAATCTTGCAGGGTAGGTTGAAAATCCTTTTCTTTCAGCACTTTGAACATATCATACCATTCCTTTCTGGCTGGTAGAATTTTGGTTGAGAAATCTGCTTACAGTCCTAAGGAAAATTCTTTCTATGGGACTCATTGTTCTCTGGCTGTTTTATGACTTTATCTTGTATTTTTGACATTTTGATGACAAATATCTAGGTGTAGATCTGTTTGGGTTTCTTTTGTTTGGCACTCTTTGAACTTCCCAGGACTGGAAGCTTTCTTCATTCCTCGCCAATTATTTCATTCTCACTTATAATTTCTTCAAATACCCCCTTTTCTTTTGCCCCCTTTTCTCTCTCTTCTCCTTCTGGGACACCTATGCTGCGGATGCTGTTCCTTTTGATGTTATCTCATAGGTCTTGAATGCTTTATTCATTTCATTTTTTTTTTTCCTCTTTGTTGGTTTGCTTGAGTGCATTCTCCTGCCCTGTCTTCTAGCTCACTGATTCTGTTGGAGACTTCATCCATTGTATTCTTGAGTCCCTCTTTTGAGTTCTTTAGCTATCATATTCCTCATTTCTTTGCTATCTTGCCTCATTTATTCTCTCTCTTTTTTGTTGTTCTCTTTTACTTGATCTGTTGTTTTTTTGATTTCCATGAGTATGCTTATTACTATTGTCCTAATTCATCATCAGGTACTTTGAACATATCTGTCTTATCAGATTTTCCCCTGGGGTTCTAATTGGAGCCATCATGTCACGTATATTTCTCTGTGTATTCATTCTGTTCGGCATTCTATTTATGTTTCTGTGGGATAGGTATCCCTACATTGATGGCCTTGTGAAGGCTATTGACTTGCACTGAATACCTGGATCTTAGATTGAACTCTGGGAATTCTTGTGTTTTGTGGTGTCACCACTGTTTGGATTTGTTGAACATCTTAGGTAGAACCTGCATTGGGGCCCAAGAGTTCAGCCTATGGGGTTGGAGTTTGTGCAGGTGATGCAGAGCCTTTCCCCAGTGTCCCAGGCCCTAACAGTAATGACTATCTTATCATTAGAACACAATCAGCACTCAGGCTACAGTTCTTCCTCCGCCCACAAGGTGGTGAGAGTGGTTAGCACTGAAGATTACTCCCTTTTGGGAGACCTCTTCCTTTAAGACTGGGGTGGGATTTTTGCTGGTGGGTCCTGCAGCTCCAGTGCAATATGGTGGGAGGAGGTTGGAGTTGGGCATTCTCCTAGCTGCCTTTTGGTTATGGTGATGCCCAGTTTAATTTCCCCGCAGGGGCTCCTGCTCAGATCACCAGTGTGCTGACCTTCTGCCCTACGCCAAGACCCTCACTGCTATATGTTCCAGTTCCCCTAGGCGGGCTCTCTGCTGCTTTTGGAGCGACCCTTGGGAGGCCCAGATCTTCTCAAGGTTTTATCCTTTCTGCCGTGGCTCAAATCTTGAATCTGCAATTTAGCTCGGAACCCTAATATTTTCACCTATTCTTTGTGGTTGTGGTTGCTGCCGTTGTCTCTGTAGCCTCTGGGTCCACTTTCCCTTAGTGTTTATGTCTGGAAAATAGATTAATATTCCTAGTTACTCTGTGGGGAGGAGGCAGGACTAACTCCTATCAGGTCACCATCTTGACCCAAACTTTTAAATTCCCTTTTTATGATTAAATAATTTTTTATTTTATTTATGCGTGTGTATGTGTGTGTATGTGTGTATATATATATATATATATATATATGTATATATATGTCACATTCTGTTTATTCATCCTTTAGTGGACTTTCAGGTTGTTTCCACCTTTGGGCTATTGTGAATAATGTTGCTATGAACATTGGTGAATAAATATGTTTGGATCCCTGCTTTCACTACTTAGGGTAGACCCCCAAGAAATGGAATTGCTGACTCATATGGCAATTTTGTTTATCTTTTTGAGGAATTTCCATATTGTTTTCCACATCAGCAATATTGGAGCGTTTCCACTTTCTCACATCTTGACTAAACTCTCATTTTCTGTTTTGTTTTGTTTTGAAATAATACTATCCTATTGACTGTGAAGTTGTTATGTCTTTGTGGTTTTGATTTTTTTATCCTAATGTAGAGCAGTTTTTTATGTGCTTATTGACATTTTGTGTATCTTCTTTGAAGAACTGACTATTCACATCCTTTCCCTTTTTTTGGAATATGGGTTATTTTTGTTGAGTTCTAGGAGTTCTTTATATAATCTAAATATTGACCTATTATCAGATATATGATTTTCAAATGTTCTCTTCCAACCTGTGTGTTGCATTTTCATTTTGTTTGAAGGTGTCCTTTGATATACAAATTTTTAATTTTTATGAAATTCAATTTATCTGTTTTTGCTTTTGTTGCCTGTACTTCTGGGTGAAGTTTTTTTTTTTTTTTTAATTTATTTTTTATTGTAGTAATTATTCTGCACATTAAAATAATTTCCTACATATAAGTTCCCCATTTCTTAGATATATTTCAACACACCATGCCCTCCACCAAATCACCAAGTGTTCTTCCCCATTGTCCAGTGGGCTCCGCTATCATATGCCCCTTCCTGCCCCATTCCCTTTTGATAACCTCAGTTCTGTTGCAAGTGTTTCAGGGTTGGTTATGTTTCATCTGTTCCTTTGTTTTGTCTATTCACATTCCACCTATGAGTGAGGTTACCTGATATCTTTCTTCTTTTGACTTGTTTCACTTAGCATAATCCCCTCTAATCCATTCCTGTTGATTCAAATGACAGGATTTCATCTCTTCTAAGGGCTGTGTAGTATTCCATTGTATATATGTACCACATCTTCCTGATCACATCTGATCATATCTGATCTCGATCACATCTGATGTTGGGCACTTAGGTAATGTCCATTTCTTAGCTATTGTGAATAGGCCTGCAATAAACATGGGGACACATACATCTCTGCAGATGGTGCTTTTGTATCTTTTGGGTAGATGCCCAGAAGTGGAATGAGAGGATCATATGGGATTTCCATCTTCAGTTTTTTGAGGAATCTCCAGACTGTTCTCCATAGGGGTTGTACCAATTTGCACTCCACCAATAGTGCAGAAGTGTTCCCTTTTCTCCACAACCTCGTCAGCATTTGTTGTTTCCAGACTTTTGGATAATAGCCAGTGTTTCAGATATAAGATGATATCTCGTTTTAATTTGTATCTCCCTGATAGCCAGCGAGTAGGAACATAATTTCGTATGACTATTGGTCATCTGTATATCCTCTTCAGAAAAGTATACCTCCTATTCCTCCTCCCATGTTTTGATTGAATTACCTGTTCTTCTTTTGTTGAGTTTTATGAGTTCTTTGTATATTTTAGATATTAAGCCTTTGTCGGAAATATCACATGAAAATATCTTCTCCCAGTTACTAGGTTTCCTTTTGGTTTTGGTGATGTTTTCTTTAGTTGTGAAGAAGCTCCTTAGTTTGATGTAGTCCCAGTTTCTTTTTGTTTCCCGTGATGGTGGAGTTGAGTCCCCAAAGGCTTCTCTACCACTGATGTCACAGAAGGATTTTTCTATGTTGTCTTCTGATAGCTTTATGGTTTCTGGTCTTATGTGCAAGTCTCTAATCCATTTTGGTTTAATTTTTGTGAATGGTGTTAGAGAGTGATGTAGCTTCATTCTTTTGCATGTTGCTGTCCAGTTTCCCCAACACCATTTGGTGAAGAGACTTTTCCTTTTTCCATTGAATACATTTGGCTCCTTTGTCGTAGATTAACTGACTGTATGTGAGGGAACTCACAATTTTTACAGCAGCTTCCTTCCTCTCTTTGGGCCCTCAAGTGTATCTTTTCTGCTTTTCTTTGCAGAATTCTCTGCAAATTATTTTTTGTAGAAAGATACTTCTGGATGCTTATGCTCTTTACCATTATATCTCAAAATAGAAGCCTGAGAGTCTACAAAATGTTCTGATCTGTTTCCTGTCATTAATCAACTCTGTTCAAATGCCCATATACAACTCCTTGGAAAGTGAATCTGATTGGTCTCGCCAGCTGGGTAGTGTGTTGGATATGATTATATGTTATTAATGTAGATATTATGTCCATCTTCTCAGCAAAGGCTTAGGTGATGAGCTGCATTCAGAATAAAGGGTTGGGCACATCTAAAGAGGTACTTAGGACAACATCTTTATCATGTATATTAAATTCTTACATCTTTAAGAATATAAGTAATTCTTGTCAAGCTCCTTTTCCTAACCCTTTTTGATTATTCTTACTAGTTTATTTTGCAGATTAAATTTAGACCCGGCGATTATATTTTAGATCTACACTGTCTGCTACAGAGTTATAACTGCATGTGACTGTGTTTAAATTAATGAATATAAAATGTAGTTCTTCAGTTGCTCCAGACACATTTAAAATGCTGAGTAGCCACATGTGCCTAGTGGCAAGTTTATTGAATAGTGCAGATATAGAACATTCCATCATTGAAGATAGTTCTATTATGTAGTACTCCTTTAGAGTCCTGTAAATAAATAATAATCTAATTTTTAATGCCTATTAAAGTAGCAAAAACCTCTATTTTGTACATATTTTGTTTATAAGAAAGTCAGTATTGGAAGATGATGTCTCAGGACAGCTGTGTTTTCTCATTTTAAAATGTTCAGTGAAGAAAATCTGAAAAATGCCTAAATACCCTCATGGAGAAAATAAAAATCGGCAATTCCAAAGGAGAGAATTTGAAAAGGAACATTCTAAAGCATAATACAAAGTACACGTATCTTAAGTGTGCAGTTGGATAAATTTTCACCTAAAACATGTCTTTTATCACTCTTCCTTTATTCCTGTTGTTCTGTTTGATTCATATTTTGATTGTTTGGATTTCATAATCATTACTTTTGTTCAAAAACAACACCTAAGTGTACTTCTCACTATATCACAACAAGAGGCACATGAAACCTCTTTGTACTACTGATAATAGTTACATTTGGCCACTTGATTAAAGTGGTGACTAACACATCTCTCTACGATACAGGTACATTTTCCTTTGTTATTAGTACATAATCTTACTGCTTATACAGTGATAATCTTATTACTTATAAGGTGGGATGATACTTAAAGACTATGTGAAATTTTGTACTTTAAGAACTTTCTATTGAGTAATTTTAGCATCCATTTAGGTAGCCTGTAGGAATTATTTATTTTATGGTAGTTGCAAAATGGTGATTTTTTAAATCCTGTCATTCCATTTACAATTTTCAGCTAGTATTCTTCTCTAAGAAAGAGCTTTTCCTTTTCCTTCATTGCCCCTCTGCTTTTGTTGTTATTAGCACCCCAAGTATTTCTCATGAGATTGGTCTGTATGACTCCTGACTGTGCTTTGAGACTCGGTACTGTAGTTACATCCCTATAAAGTGCTGTTATTCCAGGAGAATATTTTCTTTATAGCAGGTTGGTCATCTTTATGATGTGTTTTTTCTTAATCTGAGAATTCTTATTCTGAGAATCAGAGTGTTCTAGTATAAATTTAGATAAAAATTATACCACTTTGGCTCTTTCTTGATTAATTCTACTGAAATATAAACTTTTCAGAAACTATGTTAAGGAATTCCCATTTACACTGGGCAAGAAAGTAAACAGTAAGTGGAGAGTAGGGTAACAAACACTTATGGTATCAAAAAACAACCGTGAAAAGGATCTGTCTTAATGTGCTAGCCCATTGCAGTTTAACATATTGCTTACAACCTTCACAATAGAATTTGAGTGACTTCAGTTACACATTCCAGGAGACTGGCAGTCTGTTACAATCAGAGTCTGAACTTTCGAGCAGGCTAATTTACAGCGATGGGATGAAGAAAGTTGTGGATTTGTATTACACACTCTCACCTGACACTGTATCTGATCCCTTCCCTGCTGATTGACATCTTGAATGAGCTCTTTGAAGCAAGTTCCAGCTTAATTAAAACGTTTGCTTGGTTAGCAGTGATCTGTGAAAGCCTGTGATAAATATTGAATCAGGTTCACCTGCTGGTTGCTGTGAGTGGATAAACAGCTGCTTTGTGCAGTTTAATCATGAAACTGGCAGCAGAGTACTACTACTGTTTGAATTTTTTAGCAAGAATAGTTGAAAAGGTATGGTTATGCCACTTTTGCTATCTGACTAGAGTGTGTGCTTTCGTGAGATTTTGCACAACAGACATTCAGCACCTGTTTAGATGGCTTGGACAGCAGCACGTGGTTGATAAAGATGAACAATACAACCTCTTTTTTTATACCTCAAAGATTTTAGTATTAGTCTATGTTCATTAGCTTTAACTAGTAGCTCTTTGTGTGCATAATGCTTTGAAATAAAAAAAGAGCGTTTTTTGCCTAGTTAAATTAGGCAGATAAAAATAATTCTGTTGAAACTTGGTTTTAAGGTTTAAAAGTATGAATTTCAACTTTCCATATATTTATCATGTATTTTGTAGACATTTGAACTGTTCGATTTTACCTTTTTCATCTTGTAGAGTTAGAAATAAACATTACTGAATTAAGTTTTGGAATTATGTTAATATTGAATAATAAGCATTTGAAAAGGAATTTGCAAGCAGTGGAGGAACTTCTATAAAATTAACTTTTTTTAACCGTCAACTTGTTTATTTCATTACAGAATAAATGTATCTGACCACACTGATTATAAATAAAATGCTATTTCCTTTTGATTTCCATTGTGAAATCAGACGAACCCTGGAATAAAGCCTGGGCACCTTTATAAAAGTTGTGGATTCACTTTCTAGAAATGTACACGAAATTATGCCTCTCTTATCTGGGTGATCCCAAACCCCATGGTTCTAAATTAATGTACTTCAGGTTGCAAAATGTTGATCAGGAGGGATTTAGATGAAAACCATTCTGTTAGGGATTAAGTTGCTGAGGAGGAATCAGACAAGAGTATGTTTGCTGTGTTTCTTTTGCAGCACTTCTAGCATTTTCCAGATACCTACAGTCCTTCACTCCAAGCATTATCTACCATAGTGGGGATTCCTAATTCTCTGCCTAAAGTTGTTATAGTTTTATTCCTATCATCAATTTATTTATAATTTTATGGGGAGAATAAAATTTTGCTCAACATATTATTTTTTAATATTTGTGTTGATACATGCAATTCTAGGTCATATTTTTTTCATTAAAAGTAGTATTCCATTGATTGAAAACACCCACAATTTATCCATTTTTCTGTTGATGTACTATACTTATATTCCTCGCTATTAAAACAATGCTGCAAAGAATATTCCTGTTTAATCTGTTTTAATGGGCAAGAGTTTCTCTAGCATGTGTACTTAGCAGTGTCATGCTGGGTCAAAGGACCTATTTATCTTTTATTTCATTAGTTCACTGATTTGCTCTCCAAAATGATGTGCCATTTTATACTTGAATCAGTAGTATATGAAAGTTGCTTCATGTCTTCTCTAACACCCAACCTGGTGGATGTGAAATGGAATTTAATTATGGTCTTGCCTATCTCTAATTATTAATGAGGTTGAGCATTGAGTTGCACATCTTTTCAGATGTATATTGGTTTGTCTGTTTTTTTTTTTTTTTTATTTCTGTGGTTTTCTTATTCTTGGCCACCTATTGGGTTTCGTTTTAAAACTGATTTGTTGGAGTTCTTTATATGTTATCAATATTGATCCTCAGTTGGTTGCAGTTTATATGCATCGCAAATATTTTCTCTCAGATTGTACCTTCCTTCTTTTTTTTTTTTTTTTTAAGTGGAGTTATCTTAAAATAAAAATTTTGTATTCTAATTAGATTGTGTTTTCAGTCATTTGTGGTTTTGGTGTATTGTTTAAGAAATTCTCCCCTACTTGAGATCATAAAAGATATTTTCCAGTATAGAAACAAAGACCATATGACCCACAAAACCTAAAATACTTGTTCTCTCGCCCTTTGTGGAAAGTTTGCTGACGTCTACAGAGTCTCTTAATTCGGAGTTTTGGTTTCTTGCCTATGAAGCATGTGAATTTTGTTAGAAAACATTTGACTTAAATGGCAACTTAATGTTAATTAGTTTTTATAAAGTAGAATATCTGTTTTATACTTAGGAATATTTTGTAATTGCATTCAGAAAATAATACATTTTATTTTTTATATAATAATTTGACTGTTGTTTCTTTTGTTTACAAAGTCATGCTCGTCTTAAGGTATTGAGCTCACTTCTCAGTCTGTGAGTGTTAACTGCCGCCACAGTCCCAGTGTCCTTCACCACCAGCCCTCTCTCCCCGCCACCTCCTGGCAGCATCACCATTCTGTGTCCTGTGAACTTTTACTGGGTTATCTGTTTCATTTCCCTATATTCCCCGTGAGCAGAACCCCCTTATTTCTCTTTGTCTTTCTTGGATGATGCCTTCCAATTCCATCCAGATTGTTGCAAAGGGCAATATATATATATATATATATATATATATATATATGTATGTATGTGTGTATATATATTTATATATATGTGTGTATGTATGTTCAGTAGCTGCATAGAATTCCATTGAGTAGATAGACTACAGCTTCTTTGTCCGGTCAGCTGTTGATGGGCATTTAGGTTGTTTCCATATCTTCAATATTGTGAATTGTGCTGCTCTGAAAATATGAAAGCAGATATTTTTCCTGATTAGTGTTTTTGTATTCTCTGGGTATATGCCTAGAAGTGGGATTGCTGGATTGAATGGTAGATTCTTCTTTATTTTTTTTTTTGAGGCATCTCCATACTATTTTCCAAAGAGATTGCACTAATTTACATTTCTACCAACAGTGAAGGAGGGTTCTTTTTTCTTTTCACACCTCCTTCTACACTTGTGATTCTTGACTTTTGAATACAGGGTATTCTCAGTTGTGAAGTGGTATCTCATTGTGGTTTATTTGCATTTCTCTAATGATGAGTGATGGAGAACATTTTTTTGTGTATCTGCAGGTCATCTGTCTTCTTTGGGTAGGTGTTCAGTTCAGTTCTTCTGCCCATTTTTTGAGTGGGTCATTTTGTTGTTGTTGAGATGTATATAAACTCTTTGTATAAAAAATGCACTTTAAATATTAACTTTAAATAATTCCTTATTCCTCAGTGAAGCATGTTGATAAATTCCCATAATTGAAAATTTTAGGATAAAGAGTCAAGCACTCTGTTAAGTGAGATCAGGTGACTTTGTCATTGTCTTCTACTTGGAATTCTAATGTTTTTTGAATGAGGGAGAATGAATGAATGAGATAGTACATGTAAAGTGCTCAACACAAGGATAGCCTTAATAAATAATACTTATTATTAATAATGTATACATCAGGATATGTGTTTGTTACTCCCAACAAAAATGACTCCAGTATTAGCATAATAAAATGATTTTTCTTTTGACCTTGAAAATAGCAAATTGTCTGGTACTTTTAAAAGTGACTTTTTATTTTAAAGAACTTTGTGATATGTGAAGTAATTTAAATTAGGACATCAGTTAATCTGATCAGTCAAGTGGTACATGGGTACAGTGCTAGTTTAGAGACGTTAGTCTCAGTCCACCAATTAAAATAATTTAAGTTACAACTATATGTAAAACATATAATGAAAGAACTATGTAAAGAAATATAAGACATAATTTTTGTCCTTAAGGGTTTTGCAGTGTGGTTGAAAGACGAGACACACACATAGAAAATTAAAGAAAAGTACATTAGTGTTTCATTGACTTAGCTTTCCCATTATCTCATACAAATAAGCTTCTTTTTGTTCTCTTTTTCTCTACATATACTCATTTTTTTATCTTAAATATGCCCTTGCTTGCTTTTAGAATTCAATTCATAACTTCCTTTTAGAAGCTCTCCTAATTTATGAATAAGTAAATTAATTTTTTTCTTTGGTAATGTGATACTTTTGAACTATTATTGTTTCATTTCTAAATATCTTTATAATCACCATAATCATTTTTATTTTTCAAGTATTTAGGTGTAATTTTTGTTGTGGGATAAGATTGGAAAAAGGGTTATGTAAATTTTTAAGGTTGGCATTGAAGAATCTTAATCAGTTTGAACTTCTAATTATGGCTTTGTGAAAGGAATAGTGGCAAGGACTCAGCAGGTAGCCTTTGTTTTGAGATCAAATCTTATCTACAGTCAAAAAATTTATACATTTGTCTCTATATACAGGGAAAAGAGAGGAAATAGAAATTTTTAGACATGAAGAAAAGTGTCTAAGAATCCAATACTTTGACAATTGTAGATTTGAAATATATTTTAACCAATTGACTCCTGAATATGGAATTAATTTCATGTGTTTCTCTTTAAATGATAGTAGGTTTGCTTTTTGTTTTTTGTTTTTGTTGTATTTTGGGTTTGGTTTTATTTCTTGTTGAAATAAAAGGACTCAAGACAGTTTTTAGCTACAGGAAAAAAGTTAACTCTTTCGGTTCTGTCACTCAGTGTAGCCATTTACAGATTTTAGAGATTACTAGTTTTGGGAAGTATATTCTTTTATCTTTTCTGACATTCAGATATATTGGATGAGATTGTATACTTTTAAATTTGTTCTCTAGTTTCCTAATATAATATCTGTGAATTTAAAGAACAAAAGCAAACGGAAAACATCACTATGAAAGATAAAAGATCATTCTTTAGCAGGAGCCATACTCAGTGAAAGATACAAATTAATTAATTTTGTTCAGTGTTGTTTCAAGATCCCTAAATCAAAAGGTTTCAGAGAGATTGGATTGGAGGATATTCTCACTTCCTATTATGACTGTTTTCAGGATTCTTTCTCTCGTTTTCTTATAGCATTTAAAGTTGCTGACTTTGATACAAATAATTCTCTGTTGAAAAAGAAGTTTTTTTTAATATGTCTTTGCTCTTTTGCTCACATTTTTTTCCATCTTCAAATATGATGTACCAAAATCATTTAAAGGAAAGCTTCAATAGAAGATCACTTCTGAAGAAATAATTTCTATTTGTAATTGCAAAGGAAAAAGAATCAACTTTCTTAATTTCCATCTTCTACTGTACTTGCCCGATCACTCATTGAAAAACCATCTTCTTGTAGTCAGATTTGAATTCATGGATGTTATAATTGCTTTGGAACACTTTAAAACTCAAAAAATAAAAACATCTTTAATATAAAATTAGCATGGTTTATAATTTTTGCAGTTATGGAGTGAAAAAATTTAAGATACCTAAATAAAACTGCTCTAGTGGGAAAAGTTTTCTAAAACTAATTTTCAATCTTTGATTTTGTTAGTATAGTTACTATCATAACTTTATAAGTAATGCAGATCCTTTTTCTAACTTATTAGTACCAAATTCACTCATATTACAAGTTAAAAGTTTGAACACAAAGCAGCAAGTTATAAAACTGTATAATAGCATCATAGTTTATTTGAAAAAGATAGGGAAGACATGTATTAAAGTATATGTTATAAACAAACTTATTTATAGTACAGGTTGACTTATTTTGTATTGTTTGAATATTTTAGATAGGAATAAAAGTGGGATTAAAATAATTTGGGTAAGTGATAAAGCTTTAAGGTGGAATTGATGTTGAAAAGTGTAACATCAAAAAGGTGGTTTTATAAGCTTTGAGAAAAGACCATTGTAGTGGATTACTTTTATGCTTGGATATAATATATCTGTATAGTATATAACAATGCATTGTACCCTAACATTCTAATTTCAGAATATTTGAGAGAAATAGTATTGGGTGAAAAGATTAAAGGTATGAAAAGTAAACTAATTCTGTAACCTAGAGTTACCTTAATTCTTTTATTATGTTAATTAATTAATGTGATCATTGAAAAGACCCAAAAAGAATTCAATTAGAAATATCATGATATAAATTGCTCTCCATTTTCTGTGTGACCATAAATTGTTAGATATTGCAACATATGTAACATAAACCACATGTCAGCTGTTTCCTGCTTCACTGTTGACAAGAGCCCCATTCATAACTCTTCTTTTTATCCTTTCAGTGAATAAGTAATTATTCAATATAGAAGGCAGGATATTTGGAACTGGCTATTTAACGTGGCAGCACTCTGTAATGAAATCTGCTGTTACTGGCAACCTGAGAGGGGAATGTAACAATTCCAGCATGGCTGTAACTTTATCTGCTTTGACTGACTGTTTATTTGGCACATCAGTGAACCTTTTATCCCAGTGAGTGACAGCTCCAGAAGGGTCACATTTACATCCATTCTATCATGTATTGTAATATTTAATGGCGGACAAGGTTGAGCGAGACTGGGAGTAATTTGAACTTGCTTTTCCACTGAGTTGAGGCTAAAAGACAGCTTGATCCCCAGTATTGTGGTGTAACATGCTATGACTTAGCATTTGTTTATGAAGGCTAATCTTACTGATTATAATTTAAAAAAATCTTCAGCTAAATGGTTTATTTGTTCTACTAAACTAAAACTCTGCAGTACAAATTCTGTTATGCTACTGTGCTATTTAGCCTTTTCCCCATCAATGACCACTTATATAAATCATCATTTCACAGTATTTCTCTTAAATGAAGCTGCATTCTCTCATTTGTGTTATATTTGAAGTTGAGATGGTTGTGTTTATTAAGAACTCTTTGGTGCATGTTAAAATTGTGTGTGTGTATGTATGTATGTATTTGGAAATAGGAGAGAAAAATCAGGTAAATAAACCATGTTCCACATGTTCTCTATGGTGTGTTTAAGGAGCACTTTATGTAACTATTTCAGTTATAAAACTGAATTTTAATTCAACAAATAAAATTTTTAGGAAAAGCCATCCTGAATGATAAATTTTACTGATGGATTTGCATTCCATGACAGGTAATTGAATTTCAGGTATACTTATTCCATACAACCTCCCTTCATCATTGAATATTAATAATTTTCATTCATTTTCAGACCTTTACTAGAGAATAGCTTTTCTTTTTTACTTGCTTTTAGTGATACTTTAGATTCATCTTGATATTTATATTTTTCTGTGAACTTTATCGCAAATGCTTTTTAAAACATGGGCATATTATAGGATATTTGAATGGACTGTGCTTTGAATCAAAATAGTACCCTCAACTCTAAACTGTAATATCACGAGTTCATTTGAAGCCTAAGAAAAAACTAAATTATCCTCCATTTTGTCTTATGATTTTTATATTTATGAAAGACGACAGTTAAAATGTACTTAAAACATTTGAAATTCCTAAATTGGAGCTGACATTGATAGAAAGCAGTGCTAATGTAGAAGGATCATTTATTAACTTTTAAAGGTGTGAAAAAAAAACAATTTGAAATAAAATTTATATTTTTGATGGTAAGTTTTAGAATAATGTAATATATTATAATTTCTCCTTGACAGTTGTAATTTATTACAGGTAGGTTCTGATTCCATTATAGATTTGATAACATTTTCTGTTAGTTGAGATATTAGTTATGTTTCCTTTCCTTTTTACAGCCTCCTGGTCACTGTTCTAGATGCTGTTGTTCTGCTAAGCAAGGAAACAGTCAAGATTCTTCAAGTATCATTAAGAAGGATCATGGGGGGAAGTCCAAGATACCCAAAATATATTTTGGGACGCGCACACACAAGCAGATTGCTCAGATTACTAGAGAACTCCGGAGGACAGCATACTCAGGAGTCCCAATGACTATTCTTTCCAGCAGGGATCATACCTGTGTCCACCCTGAAGTAGTAGGGAACTTCAACAGAAATGAAAAGTGCATGGAATTGCGGGATGGAAAAAATGTGAGTAAATTATTTTGTTTTAGGGAAAAAATAAAGCTGAAATGAAAATACTCATATTTTATATTTTCATTTTATGTTTCCTATGTACATTTCTAGTGATATCAAATAACTTAACAAAATCAAATGAATTGCTAGCATTGATTTTTTTGAAAAATAATTTTACTGTAAGGAAATACTTATTCAAATTTAAAATTATGGGTTTTGGACCTAAAACTTGAGGATATTCAGTTCTTTGAAATGACTTCCCATTTAATCAGATACTTATTTTCTTCTTTTAAATCTCCCAAAAGAATCAAACATTGATGATGCCATATGAGGAGATAAGAGTGTTGAATGATTTAGTTGAATTAGAGCTGATTAATATATTTTGCATGTTTAAAAGTTTCAAAAGAACAGTTTATTTTGACTTTCTCTGAGCAATTTAAAAGTGTTCTTTAATTGAGTGATAACTAATGATTATTCTATTTCAATTCTGATTAGTATAAACTTCTCTTTTAAAACCTTTTGTTAAGCTGTTAACTTTATATGGCATTGGTGGTTTTGAAGTTTTCAAGAGAAATCTAGAATACTATGAATTTGAGCAAGGTGGAAATAGAGATGCCTTTCTTACTAAAGATGTGATTAATGATTTTTTTTTTCAGTATTAGTTGGGCTCTATGTGTACTGGCTTGAAACAGTTAGTTTACTCTAAAATTGATGTTACAGATCTAGAATTTTTACCCAGAAATTATCGGTGAACTGTGAACTGATGTGTGAAATGAACCAATGACTTTTTAATATATTTGGAAAGTTGTTCTGTCTTTTAGAAGTCAATGAGAGTTCCTTTTTTTGGTCAGTTGGGGTTGGTTCTACATAGAGCTATAACCCCTGGAGTTTCATTTAATTGCTGTACACTTTCAGCCATAGAATGTGAATAACTTATTTTGTATCATGCTTTTCTTTCTAAATGCTTTCTTTTATTAGATGGAAACTTATTCAAGCCATATCTGGGGATATTCAAAGGATATTTCAATAGATATTCAAACGTGAGAATATGAAGTATAAGAACTAAGGGACTTCAGTGGAAAAATTTAAGTGACTGGTTCAGAACCAGAAGACAATGCAGAATTATTGAATCAAAGCCATTGTTGAAATTCTGTAATCAGATTTATTTCTGTTATAAGTTCTTTTTAACTAAATGAGGATATGTGAAATTATTCTGAATATTTAAATGATTCTCCCTTAGGAAAGATGAAAATATTTAAAAAATTGAATGCTAAAAAAATAATGAAAGAAAGAAAAGTTTCTTCATGATAAAACTGCATACATTTAATGCTTAAATAGTCTTCTTTCCATAAGTGATTACCTAATCTAAATTTATCAAATGCTTGAAATTTGGTTTTTGGCCCTGTAGTCTATATAAGATTTGTTGGCATTATATTGTCTTTTAACAAATTATTAACGCTGGAGTTTCATTTAATAGCTGTATCACCTTCTATCATATAATGTTAATAACTTATTTTGTATTACGCTTTTCTTTCTCAGTGCTTTCTTTTATTTAGATGAAAATTTGTTTAAGCCATATTTTTGGATATTCTTATTAAGAAAATTATTAAGTAATTTACTCCATTGATAAAAGCATTTAGAAAGTTTTAAGACTGTACTGAAAGCAAATAGTCTTATTTTATGTGTTATCTTCTAGAATCCTGCAGTGCTGGTTAAGTTTTTTGATGGATCTTTACTTATATGTTTGAATCATATAAAATTAAAAGTAATCCAGTGGAAAGGTCTTTAGTTTACTGTTTTAAAGTAATCAAGTATTTTTTAATATTAGCAATTTAAATTATTGTAGGTACTTATGGTTGTTTGTCTTTAGCTAATTCTGCCTCAGAATGTTTAGTTCACAGGCAGACATGAACATTCTTTTTCTGGTTCCCAGCCCCTCAGGGTAATTTGGTATTGTAATGAGGGCCAATTACAAAGTCACCATAGGTATTCGTGTTTACTGTGGCTGAATTACCAAAGCTAAGTGATTAATAGATAACTTGACAGTTTAAGTGAAAAAGAGTTTAAAGTGTGATAACACTTCAATTGACAGACTCCCCTCGGGGTTGTGTTACATTGCTAAAATGGATGAGCTTTTCTGGTTTTGCTATCAGCCTGTAGGAGTGTCATTCTAAGTGCCCTTAAAGTGTAAACTTTCTGATTTTTTGGCTTGATCCAAAGGCACATGTGTTTTTGTTCACTGTTTCTGTTGCTAAAGTACTCTTATACTGGAAAAGCATCGCACTTTTTGTTAAAAATTAATTTTTGTTTCAGTTAAGAAAAAATTAACTAGCTCCAGAAATATTAAAAAAATTATTTTATGTATGGAAAAATACCTATTTTTTCTTAAGATGGGATTTAACAGTTCATCTTAGACTCTGAAGGCATCTATACAAGCTCTCAGAACGCATAGGAACTTGAAATGGAGAGATGTTGTGTGTCATATTATAAAACTCAGTCTGTCTCAAAGTCAGTATGAAAGATATTTGGCAATTCTCCACCTTTCTTTGGCCCTCAGAATCATAGAATTTTAAAGCTGGAAGAAACCTTACATATGGTGTAGACTGTAGGTTAAAGAAATCTTAAAAGACTTCTGGTTCAACCATCCTTTTCATCCCTACTTATTTGAGAAAAATGAACCCTGAAATTTGCCCATTGCCAAACAGCTAATTAGCAAGAAAGGAGGAACCACAACCCTAGTGTTCTGTTGTTTTTTCAACTCCTATCCTGTTGCTATTTTGATTACACTAGAAACAAAAAAACAAAAGATAGCATTATGGTATGGGGAGGTTTGACAGAACCTGGAGTGTAAAAAGGAGTAGTAAACAGTAATGAAAACAATAAAGAAAATGAATCCATTAAAAATAGGTGTACCCTTTCCTCTCATTTTTTATTTTTAATACCTTGGAAAACCATGTCTGAATGCAAACCTTTAAGCTAAAGAACTACAGTCCTTAGCTGATCATGACTTGTCCTTGGATTTGTTGACATTTTTTAGGTTATGAATCTTTTTTTTTCTTTTTACCTTTTTAGCAGTTTCTAGATACTTTTCTGTACGTAATTTGTGTGTGTGTATTTTGAAAACAGATTCTCCTTGTGGATGATTCATAGATAAAAGTACATACATTTATATATATAATTGTTTTTTACTTAGTAAGGACTGTAAGCTGGGGAAGATATTTGGATTTTAAAATCACAATATTATTTTTCTGTGTATTTTTAAAGAGAGGATGCAACACAGGCAGAAATGAGCGCAGCCAGGCAGGCAGGAAGAGAGTCAGAAATTGTTTTTTATTTATTTATTTCATTTTCAGTGTTTCACCCTGGCCCTGGGTCACAAACTCAGGTCCTTGAGCTTTTTGTGGCCCAATGCCATCATCTCAGACACCGGAGCCACCAGGGCACTGCCCCCTCCTTAATTTTTTTAATTTATATATAGAAGTAATGAATTACAATGACCCATAGTCTATCTCTTAGTCCCAAATAGCAATTGAAAAAGAAAAGTAATATGTATTGTAAGAAAACTCAAAATTACAGAAATAAAAAAGAGATGTTCTCTTCAACTCCTCCCATCCCCTTAACCCTTCAAGAAACAAACTACTGGAGAGTTTAAGATACATAAATATATAAAATATGTATTTGCTATACTATAGGAGTACATATTCTTAAAAAACTTAAATATGTCAGCACATAGAGAATGCGCACGCATTTTTTAATTGCTATATCTTTTATATGAATTTACCGTAATTTTTAACACATTCATTGCTGAAAGACATTTGGTTTATTTCCAACTTTTTAGCTTTTAAATAATGATATATGTGTGTATATATATATATATATACCTATAAATCTTGCATCACTTTATAGAGATGTATCCATAGGTATATATACACACATACATTAATAGTATGTATTAATTGAGGATGTTGACATTATTGACCAAATTGCCTGTGTATTTCTAATATGAGCAAATGTTTATACTACTTATACTGTATATTTATACTTTTACAACTTTCATGCATCTTTTAATAGGCTGTGACACACTCCCACTAGGATTGGGTTTTGTCAGACATCTTAATATTTTGTTAATGTTTGCTGGTAATAATCTTCCCATGGAAGGCAAAGAACTTTAGTAGATAGTACATGAAAGAAGAAATGCAATTATTGTTGAAGCTTGTTAAAATATAATACTAAACCTTGTTAGAAAATATAAAAAAAATGCAAATCAAAGACAAAAAATGCAAATGCAAATCTTTAAAATAAGAAAAGATAAAAAAAGATGATACTGATATTGATAAAGGGGCTAAAAAGGTAACGTAAAATATTATACACTCTGGAGAATAACTAAGCGATGCAGTTTTCAAGAAACTTAAAAATGCTTTATAGTCGGTGATCCCATAATATCATTTCTAAAAATGTGTTCTAGGAAAGTATTTAGAAATGGGCATAAAAATGTTTATTATCATGAGCATTTATTTTTAAAGCAAAAGTCGGTAATAATCCAAGTACCCATTTTAAGTAATGATGCTGGTTCATCAACTAGGGCACATTGTTTCCATGTACATATATGGGTACCTATGAGAAAATGCAATGTGATATGAAAAATTATTTCTGATAGAATTTTTAATAAATTGTACTGAGGGAAAAAAAGTTCCCAGCTTTGTAAAAAGTGTTCATTATGTCTAGATTGTTAATGATCTTCAATGCCTGCAGGGAATTTGCTTTGTCCTCATGTTAATATTGGGTCATACTGTAGGGACATATCAATCTATACATATGTATAGGAGATACATGAAACAAAAATCATCAAAATAATACACAGCACATTCTTTGTGTGATGAAATTATAGATAATTTAGAGTTGGGGTTTTTTTTCTGTATTTTGTATTTTCCAAATATTTTATAGTGAATTTTCTTACCTCTCTCCCTGCCCCTCTCCCGCCTTCATTTTTCTTTACTTATGTATATGTGGTTAAGGAATGCTCAAACTGAAAAGGTAGAAAAGTATATACAGACCAGAATTTCCCCCCTCTCCTGTCCTCAAGTCACTTGGTTTTTTGAAAGCGACCATTGATAACTATTGTTATTATGTATTCTTCCAGAAATATTTTTGCTTGTTATCATTTTAATCAAAACAAAGCCACACAAGCAGTTTAAAAATACTTTTCTCAAATTAATTTGGGATATCTAAAGATCTACTTATTTTGGGCTCTAGATTAGTTAACTAATATAGTTTCCTTAAAATGATTGTGATTATAGAAATGGTGTAAGTTGTCTCTTCTGAAAATCTTTGCCTTGTTGAAAAATTAAAATGTTCCTAAAATTCTGAGATAACTTGTTTTATTCCTTCTGTCAAAAGTTTTGGTTCACATCTGTTACGCATATTTGTTTTTAGGGCAAATCCTGCTATTTTTATCATGGTGTTCATAAAATTAGTGATCAACACACATTACAGACTCTCCAGGGGATGTGCAAAGCCTGGGATATAGAAGAACTCATCACCTTGGGGAAAAAACTAAAAGCTTGCCCATATTACACAGCAAGAGAACTAGTAGAAGATGCTGACATAATATTTTGCCCCTACAACTATCTTCTAGACGCACAAATAAGGGAAACTGTGAGTAGATATGTGAAAATTAGAACAACTTTCTACCTGCTTATGGGAATATAAACGATGACTATAAAGACTGAGATATTTTAGTATCTTTTACTTTATTTTTTGCTTTATATTTAATTTTTGTAACTGTATGAACAGATTGTGGAGTACTGAAAGCACTTTCTAAAGTATATTAAAAACTAAGTTTTGATGTTGTCATTTAAATTTTCAACGTAATACATACTTTTAAGGACCTAATACTGTAATGGGATTATAGTAAGGTTTTCAACTTTGACAGTAATGACATTTGGTGCTGGATGGTTCTCTGTTGTGATGGACTGTCTCATTTATTGTGGGATGTTTGGCAGCATCCCTGTTTTTATCTACTAGATGCCACTGGCACCCTTATAGGTATCACAACAAAGAAAAATCCTTCTAGATGTTGCCACATATTCCCTGGGGGACAAAATTGTCTCTAGTTGAGACCCATTTATAACTATCACCTTTTTCCATAAGTAGTCAGGAAGAATTATTTTAAAACATTTTTCTGAAGAATCTCATTTTGAAGAACGTATTTTGGAAGAGTATGCTTACTGTGCAAATTATGCTTTATGAGCTCATAAGAAGTGAACTTTGGATACAGTATTTGTATTTCTTTCTGGTTCTTCTTAGAGACATCTAATCGTTACACATCATGAGCCAAAAAGTGAATAATTTGATATATCTGCTTGGTATTCTTTTTAGATCAAACTACACAACTCTCATTAGCTTCCTATTAAGTTCAAAATTAATAGGCATTATGTTTATTACCCTCACTATTATTTGCTTGCCTCTTAGCTGGGTTTCTTTCCTCCGAGTACTGTATATATCAATGTCAGTATTCCTAATACTACTTTTATTATATCTCTCCTCTGCTTAAAAATTTCTTGTTGCTCTTTGATCATGAGGTAAAGTCCATATTTCCTAAACTTGTAATCGATATACACAACAGTCTACCTGAATCTGCCTTTTCAGTCTTCTCTGCTACAAATCCTTAAATCGAACCCTTCAGAAATTATGTCATTGTGCCCTGAGGGTTGCTATTCTTCCCTCTGTCTCTACTTTTGATGATACTTCTGTTCAAAGGCCTTAATCTCTGTCTACCCACATCCAAATCTTTCTCATTTTTAAAATCCCTGTATATTTTCTTCTCTTCCATGGTTCTTTCTTAATCATCTTCAGCCCTTGGTATATTATTGCTTCCTCAGATTAATTTATTGACAATTTCTTTGTCACATTTTCTTATACTAGGACTCTTTCAGTTGCAGGTGACATAAACTCACCTTTAGAGTTTAAGAGAAAAATACTGATTCTTTCTTCATTGTGATGGCTTTATTCTTAGACAAGTTCTTTCTTATAGGAGCAGAGGTAACTATAAGCATCTAGCTAATGTAGGAAAAAGGAGATGATCCCATATTAGTTCCCCCAAATTACTCTGATTGGCCTACATGGGATCACAAATTGATTCCTGAACCAGTTGCAGTGACCACAGAGAGATGCAATTCTTTATTTAACCAGATAACCTGGATTCTTATTTTAGTTTTAAAGTTTTTTTCTCTGCTTTTTATATTTATATATTATATTGGAGACCCATTCATACTAAGATTTTTATTTCCTTTTATATAGACTGGATCCTGGCACACATAGCAAGTATTGTTTTGCTTTATAAGTATTTTAAGGGTAAAACTTGGCAGACTTTAATATTGAGTTATTTTGTTGGCCTTAGTGCTTCAAAAGTTTTATTTAAGACCTAGAATCACCTGCTTATATTATTAAATTCGCAGTATTAGCCTATAGAATATATTTTCAAAGGAGATGTCTTCTGCTGTTGAATCCACTTTGCTGAATGTTTCACGGGAAAATTCTTTTATCTTCTAGATGAATATCAATTTGAAAGAACAGGTTGTCATTTTAGATGAAGCTCATAATATTGAGGACTGTGCTCGGGAATCAGCAAGTTACAGTATAACAGAAGTTCAACTTTGGTTTGCTCGAGATGAACTGGATAGTATGGTCAACAGTAATATAAGGAAGAAAGACCATGAACCCCTACGAGCTGTGTGCTATAGTCTTATTAAGTAAGAACATTTGTCTGTCAGGATCATGTGTTTTGTCCTTGTCTTTGTATTAAAAATGTTTTATTATGCCAGAGTATTTTAAAGTTGATTCATTTTCACCAGACTGTTTGCAAAATGGATTGTTCCTTGCCAGTTAAACTTGTAAAAATAGACTAGTCCAACCTTTGTTGTGTTCAAAAGAGTATAATGAATATATTAGCTTTTTTAAATCAATAATTGTATTCCTAATTTATCAGGATAACTTAATAACCCTTATGGTGTGTATAGGATATTGGGTTGAACATGAACTTAACATGATTTAGTGAACATATTTTAAAATTCTGGATCATAGCCTTAACATATTACTTTATCCTCCAGCTTGGGTGGAATTCTGATTTGATAAGACTTCAATTAGCCAAGCTTGTGACAATTGAAAAGTAATACATTTACTAATAATTTGTAATAATAATAGATAGTTTCCCTTTTGCTAGGCATTAGGTTGTCGATCTATAGAATCTCATTATCTTAGGAAAAAGATCTCACCTGGTTTTATGTTACATTCTATTACTGTTCCTTTCACAGTATGCTTTTAAAACATTTTAATGTTCTACATGGTTTGAACATGAAAATTACACAAATTTATTCTATAAAAACCTTCTCAATCCCCTATCTACTTGGTTCCTGTCCTCATGAGCAAGTATGTCATTAAATGCATATTTGTGTATATGTGAGCCAATATAAATATATTTTTATCCTTCCTTTTTTACCCAAATGATGGCATATTATACATATGTTTGTCTTCATTTTAGCCATGAACAAATAGTTTTTAAGAAATCACTTTGTTGAGGTGTGATTGACACATAAAAGCTATACATATTTTATGTATATAATCTGTTGTTTTTGGAGATAATTATGCATCTGTGACCCATCACCACAATCTATGCCATAAACATATCCATCACCTCTGGATGTTTCTTTCTACCCTCTATTTGTGTGTGTGTGTGTGTGTGTGTGTGTGTGTGTGTGTGTGTGTATGTGTGTGTGTGTGTGTGTGATAAGAACACGAGATTCTCAAAGCACATTTAAAATGTGCAATACAGTATTGTTAACTATAGGCACTGTACTATATACCATATCTTTTCCTGATCTTGCCATCTTTCACTTAACATTATATTGTGGAGATATTTTTATATCAGACCTAGAAAACTCTTTTTAAAAAATATTTGCCATGCATTTCATTGGATAGATGTATAATAATTTATGTTACTAGCTTCTGTTGAATAGGTATTGTGGTTGTTTACAATCTTTTGTTGTTAAGATTACTATTTTGAATTACTTTAAACATGCACCATTTCATATGTATGAGAGTATGTCTGTAGGAAAATTCCTAGAAGTAGATTTGTTGGATCAAAGTGTAGGTGGTCTACTTGTAATTTTGATATAATTGCTAAGATTTGTACAGTGAGTGAGTGGATGGAAGACTAATATATCTACCATCACTGTCTAAGTGTATGAAAGTTGGTTTTTTTGTCTTGATATGTGAAAAGTGATACGCAGTATAGTTTTTATTTACATTTCTCTTAACATGAGAGAGATTAAGCGTCTTTTAGAGCCATTTATATTTCCTTTTCTGTAACTGTTGACATCTGTGTCCTTTTTTGGTTCTCATTTTATAGCCCTTTTCTTACTGATTAATAGAAGTTCCTTATAAATTAACCCTTTGTGATAAAAGCTGTAACTGCTGTCCCCCACACCTCCATTTTACCATGTGCTTGTGTGTTTATGAGTTTTGTTATGTAGAAGTTTGCCTTTATTTCAAAGTATAGTATGTTGAGTTACCTGTATTTGCGAATTCTGTGTTCTCGATTTCCACTCTTTTCTCGTCCATTCATGTAATGTTGCTGCTGTACATTTCTACTGAAACTATTCTACTTCTGTCACTTGTCATCTATATATATTCACATCCTTGTTACCTTAGTCAGCCTCTCGGTAGTGTTGGGTAATGCTGTCACCTCTGTGAAGTGTGTTTTTTGTCTTAACTTCTGTTGAATAATAGGAAGTTTTGTGTGTGTGTGTGTGTGTGTGTGTGTGTGTGTGTGTGTGTGTGTGTGTAGTGTAGTGTATATTAGTCTCTCCCTGCAGTTCCTGGAGCTGAGCTCTTAAAATCCTTGTGATTTTCTAAGTGATAAGGAGTATTTCTATTATTTATTCTTAGATCCTATTCCTGACACAGAGTTCCTAATTATCTGGGTAATAGGATTATTTTATTTTAATGAGTTAATAGCTGGTAGGGTCCTAAAAGTGGTCTGGTCACTGGAAAGACCAAGCCCATGATTAGAATCTTGGAGCTTTTAGTCTTACCCTCCCATCTTCTGAGAAGGGCAAAGGGGCTGAAGATTGAGTTAGTGATCAGTCATACCTATATGATAAAGCTTTCATAAAAATCTCCAAAGTACAGGATTTAGAGAGCTGTTAGGTTGAACACATGTACTTATTGGGAGGGTGGCATACCTCACTTCCATGGGCCAGAAGCTCCTGTGCACAGGACCCTTAAAGACCTTACCTATGTATCTTTTTATCAGTATCCTTTCCTTCTTTCTTCTGAAGACAACCTACAGACAGGACTGAAGGGGAGCAGGCAAGCAGGCAGGATGATAGGGGAGGAAGATGTGTTTTATGTATTTTTATTAGTTCTTGTGGTCGTTCCCCATGGGCACAGGATGCAATCCCAAGTCCTTGGGATATATGTGGACTGCTCGACTGAAGGCGACAGACCTACCTGCTACTCATTAGGGCATCCCTGTATCCTTTAATTTATTTATTGTTAAAAGAGGAAGAAGAAAGGAAGGGAGAGGAGGAAGAAGCAGTTTTTTATTTTATTTTTTTGTTTAGTTGTTTGTTTCTCTTCCTCCCCAGCCCTGACTCTTAAACCCCAGTCCTCTCCTCAGGCTTTACATCTCAGCTGCCTGACCCACAGAGTGTGCCCCTGTGTCCTTTATTATGTAATTCGTTGGTAAACATAAGTGTTTCCCTGAGTTCTCTGAGCTATTCTAGCAAATGATCAAATTTGGGAGGGATCATTGGCACTTCTGTTTCATAGTTGATTAGTCAGAAGCACAAGCAACAACCTGAAGTTATGACTTGCATCTTAAGTGGGAGGCGGGCCACTGGACACTTGTGAGACTGAGCCCTTAACCTTGGATTTATGCTAATTCTTGCTAGTGTCAGAATTGATTTGAATTATTAGGACAACCACCTGGCATCTCGGAGGATTGACTGGCCTTGGAAACTCTCACATCCTGTCCCTCCACGTCTATACATTTATTGACCAGTGAAGTCAGAAGTGAAGTAGAGGAGATACTGGATAGCTGCAGTGAAATCTGGCTTTCCTCTTTGTCTATTCTTTCACAGTTCCTTTTGATCTTATTTTGCTTGAAGTTGAAGTACCTAAGGTCTTGGTCCTGAGACCTCATTTATTTTTGGCCCAGTCCTGTCCTTTCCCTCAATTATGTAATCTAGTACGGTAGCCTAGAGTAGAAATTTTAGTACTGATGAGGTCTGAATCGATGTTTCCAGCTCCAACCTTCCCCTGAAGAGCTGTTTTCATACATCCAACTATAATGTGTATCTGGGTATCAAATTTCAACATTCCGAAAGAAAATTCCTTCCCTTCCTCTGCCCCTATTCCGAACTCCCTGCCTGCCCCTGTCTTCTTCATCGAAATGAACAGTGACAACCAGTTTCTTAAATCAAAAATCTAAGTGTTAAATTTGATTGCTGTCTTACCTCTCCAGTTGATCAGTAAGTTTTATAAATACTACCTGCCCAGCATATCCCAAATCTTTTAATCTCACATTTATCATCCCTGAGTTATCTCTCAACTAGAATTCTATAATAGTCTCCTGATTCCAGACTTTCTCCTGTAATCTGTTCTGGCTTAGAAGCTGGACACATGTTTTGAACACTTAAAACATGGTCTCATATAAAATCCTCCTTTTAAAAAAAGCCATCCTATTTCACAGTGAATAGAATCCAATTTCTCAACATGGTACAATGTGGTCTGATTCCTGCTTATCACTCTAACATTGTTCAAATCATTATTCCTTTTTTGCCCTTTGTCTTGCAGCCACGTTTCCTTTGTTTCAGGTCCCTAAACAAATGAAGACCTCAGGATCTTTGCACTAGCTATTCCTTCTGCTTGGAATGTTCTGTTTCTCATCCTCCCATTGCTGGATACTTTTTCATTAAGTTGTTAGAATAAATGTCACCTCAGGAAGATCTTCCTTGATATTCAAATTAAAGTAGCAATTAGAGTGCTTTAACCTAACTTACATTATGTTGCTTATCTTTTGCTGAAATTCTTATTCATATATATATATATATATTCTAAGAATGAAGGCACGTAGATAAGCAGGCAGGAAAAGAGAGGGGGAAGAAGCATTTTATTTTATTTTTATTTAGTTGTTCACACTGGTTATCCCTACCCCACCCCAAATCTGATACTTGAGCCTAATGACTTGTGCTCCTTTGGAGGCTATTGACCTAACTGCTACTCCACCAGGGTGTGCCATGTATTTTTTGCTAAGTTTATTTCTCTCTTTAGTAGAATGTAATTTTCACGAGACTAAGGAACTTGCTTATTTTATTTACTGCCATGCTTTCATTACCCAGTACAGTGTCTAGAATAATATAGACATTTAAACAGTGGAAAAGGAAGGAGGAAGAAACATTTTTATTTAGTTGTTATTTTGGTCAACTACACCCCAAACCATGGGGTGTGGCTTTACATGGTCCACACCCAGTTGAACTATCTGCCTAAGCCACAGGGGTGTGCCTAATATAGCCATTCAAGCATTTATTAAATGTACAATTGTGTGTATATATTAGTGATCATATTTATATATTGTCTAGTTATTCTATTTTTGTTAATATATACGTAACACTTTAATTTCTTTATTAAGTTCTTTTGTATTTTTATGTGCACTTGTGATAAGCTCATAAGACCTGCCTCTCAGTTAAATATATTAATCAAATAAAGCAATGTGAATTTACAAAATACAATTAGGAAATACATGTTTCTGTTATCTGAATCAAAGCTTATTTTTTGAGTAGGGGTTAGATCTGCTCCTTCTGGCCAAGTGCAGTCCACATATATCCTATATCCCAAGGACCAGGGTTTAGGGTTCACGTCCTGGGGCAGCGGGGAACAACCAAGATGAATAACTAAATAGAAACAGATAAAAATGTTTCTTCTTCCTTTCTTTCCTTGCCTGCTTTCCTACTCACCCTCATTCCTGCTTGTATCTTTCCTTTAAAAAAAAAATGGAAGTTTAATTTGCAATATGAGACATGCAAGCTTTTTAAAAGATGTCTTTATCCACACTTGTGTTCTAAAAGTTTCAAAGATTACAGGTCAATGTATCACAGTTATCTTTGTTGACATAGTACAATAAGGATGATACTCCATGGGGTTGTTTTATTTCAGTTGGTTAGAAGCAAACTCTGAGCTTCTTGTGGAGAGGGATTATGAGTCGTCTTGTAAAATATGGAGTGGAAGTGAAATGCTCTTAAATTTGCACAAAATGGGTATCACCACTGCCACTTTTCCCATTTTGCAGGTAAGTTTTTATTTCCGTCTATGAAATTCATTTAGTGAACTAGAAATGATAACTGTAAAAAAGTTAATCTAGAGTAAAAAAATTATGTAGCAACTTGATTAGTCTGAAATTGTATTTTATTATTTAAGTTTGATCATATTTAAATAATTGTGTAAATTGTGGGAGAAAGAATAGCATTATTTAGTTTGAAGGAAAAAAGGCTTAAAGGAATAATGCTTTGTTTAAAGTTAAATCAATATTTTTAGTTTCTAAATTTATTTTTTCAATTATAAAAGTTAAAATTTTGAAAAATAAAAAGATAAATTCATGTTTTCTTCTCTGCTTATAGGTTACAAACCTAGGTGAATATAAATCATGAGTAGGTTTTAGGATACTATGACCCGTATGAAATTATATACAAAATTATGTGCAAAATTTTATCAGGATGTACTTTTGCACATTTTTCTTATAGATGCTTTCTGACCTACAGATTCTCAGAGGCTTTTTGGTTTTTTGGCACCCAGAAGTGTTTTCTTTTTGTTCTGTATTAATTGAGAGTTTTAGTTTTACAGAAAAATTGAGCAGAAAGGACAGGCACAAGAAGTCATATACACACAGACTTTACAGTTTCTTCTATTATTAGTAATTGCAGTGGTAAGGGATATTTGTTATACTTGGTGAACTACTGTTGTTATGTTATGTTAAGTAAAGTTCATAATTACACTGGAATTCACTCTTTGTGTTGTACAGTTCGATGGGTTTTGGTAAATCTACCGTTACTGTATTCCACAGAATACTTTCACTGCCTTAAACATCTTCTCTGTTCCACTTATTCATCCTTCATTTCCCCTGCCAAACTCCCAGCAACCACTGATTTCTCACTGTTATTAATATAATAATTTCTTTAGGGACATTTTTCTGCTGTCCTTCAAAAAGAAGAAAAGGTCTTACCAGTACATGGTAAAGATGTATCAAGAGAAGTCCCTATTATCAGTGCTTCAACTCAAGTAATGCTCAAAGGGCTTTTTATGGTGCTTGATTATCTTTTTAGGCAAAATAGCAGGTAAGTGAAGTATTTAACCTGTACTTTTTCTGAAATGTTAAAAATTTTAGTCTTATTGTGGCTTGTGTTTAATACATAATGATTTTGTGTGAGTACACAGAATTATAAGCAAGTGGTAACATGTTGCTCTTTGTAGACTCAGTTCAACTGGTATTAGTCTTTGTTAATGAAAAATGAATATTGAATGAGTAAATAAATACATTTATTCATTATTAAATTTATACTCTAGGATTAAACTTAGGTATTAAGTTTTCTTTTTCATTTAGATAGGCTTTTTGTTTTTTACTGTAAGAAGTCTCTCTCTTACTGTATGAAGCAGAGATCAGTGAAATGTTGAAAATGAAAAGCAGTCAGCTCCCCATAAACTACTGCTCATGAAGTTACAGCACTGCCTTATTTCTGGTGTTTCTTTAGTCTTTTTATTTTGATGACTTTAACCATTTTTAGTATAACAATTTAGTGTATGCTGCTTTCATTTCCACGGATTGGTCCTTTTTAGTTGTCTATAAAAGTGGAGTCATATAATTTTGTCCATTTAGCATAACGTTTCATTTAGCATAACGTTTTCAAGGTCCACCCACGTAGTAGCATGTATCAGGATGCCTTATCTCCTTTTTATGGTGGAATAATATTGTATGTATATACACATTTTGTCTATTCATTTTATGTGGATGAACATTTGGGTTGTTTCCACTTGTTTCCTTTTATGAGTAATGCTGTGAGCATTGATCAAGTATCTGCCTAAGTCCCTATTTTAATTTTTCTGGGTATATGAAATTGCAGGAGCATGTGATAATGCTGCATTTAACTTTTTGATGAATCAACAGACTATTTATCACAGTAACTGCACATTATGCACAAGAGTTTCAATTTTTCTACATCCTTGCCAACACTTGTTATTTTCTGGTGTCTGACAGCCATCCTAATGAGTATAAAGTAGTATCTCCATGTGGTTTTAATTTGCATTTCCTTAGAGAATAGAGAAGTTAAATAGTTTTCATGTGTTTGTCTATTGTATATATTCATTAAAGAAATGTCTGTTCAAGTCCTTATCCCTTTTTGAATTGGGTTGTTTCGCTGTTGTTGAGTTGTAGGACTTCTTTATATATTCTAGATATTAATCCCATATCAGATATATGCTTTATGAATATTTTATTCTGTATTTTGTCATTTTGTTCTTTTGATAGTTTCCTTTGATACACAAAAGTTGTGTTTTTTTTTACTTTGAAGTTCAGTTTGTCTTTTTTTATTTTTGCTTGTGTTTTTGGTATAGCCAAGAAACAATAACCAAATTTAATGTTATGAGATTTTTCTACTATGTTTCTTTGAAGAACTTTATAGTTTTGCATCGTAGTATGTTTATAAAGTCCTTCACAGGCTTTAAGGTTTCTGACTTGAAACCTGATCTCTCTAAGGGTGAAATTGATGCTCACCTTTTGGAGAAGATGATAGATAATTTCTTCTGACTAAGACTTGGCATGTATAGCTCCTTATTGAAGGAAATTTAGCTGGATGATCACACAGATCACCTGGTTCATTACCTTCATTAAAAATAAATGAAGACCGAGACTCAGTTTTGTTTTATTTTAAAGAAAGTTGCAGGCAGGAATGAAGGTGAGCAGAGGCAAGCAGGAAGAGAGGGGAGAAAGAAGCACTTTCTGTAGTTTAGTTATTCATCTTATTGGTCTGAGGTCTTGAACCATGGAACTTGGGATGAAAATGAACTGTACCTAATGAACTCAACTGCGAGGCCACCAGGGCACAGCTGAAACTCAGTTTTTAAAGGAATTTGATTTTATGGTTTCCTAACACTATTTTAAACTTTCGGTAAAGTTTATCTATTTTTTCATGTAACAAAAAAACAACTTTCGTTTCTTCAGCAATAATACTGTTGCCTATTTTGTAGCTAAGGATGTAGAATACATAGAACTCTGGACTGGGAATTAGGAGGTCTAGATTTTTCTGTTGGCTTTGCCAAGATTTATGTAATGTTTGAACATAGGATAGGAAGTAGGGTTAGAGTGTGGATGATTAAATAGTATCTAATAGTTTCTTTAGAATGGGTTTATGATATTATTTAATGGCTTGTTTCCTATCAGAATTACTGAATTGGTGAGTTGTTGGGTGGGAGAATGTTATCTTTGAGTGGGAAGATATCAGCACTTGCAGTTTAGTTTTACTATCAGTTTTTATATTGTATGTCACTGGGACATTATATCTTTTATAAAGTCTTGCCATTTAACTAGCATTTTGTTCTAATCTAGATTTGCCGATGATTATAAAGTTGTAATTCAACAGACTTACTCTTGGACAAATCAGACTGATTTCTCAGATAAAAATGGGTTCTTTGCTGTACCAAAAAATAAGAAACGTTTACGACAGAAAACAGCAGTTCGTGTTCTAAACTTTTGGTGTTTAAATCCAGCTGTGGTAAGCTTATGTTGTAAATGAAATTTTTGTCTTTTGGCTCAAATCAGCAATTAAGTAAATGTGTTTGACTTTTTTAAAGATGATCTTATATATTTAATACATCCTTTTAGGGCTTTTCAGATATTAATGCCAAAGTTCGGACAATTGTTTTGACATCTGGTACATTATCACCAATGAAATCCTTTTCCTCAGAACTTGGTGTTACATTTACTATCCAACTAGAGGCTAATCATGTCATTAATAACTCACAGGTTAGTATTTTTTTTTTCTGTCACTTTCATTCTCATTTATTGAGTTGGAGTCACTTCTGATTTATTATTTAATTTATCTGCATCATCCAATAAAAGTTTGGTATATGCTTAATTTTGCAAAGCTATTTGGGAAACAAATAAAAATATAACCCTTTTTACTTCAAAGAACTTTTATACTAAGAATTCAGCACTTTGCTTGAAGTAAAACATCCGTAAATAAGATCTATCTATATTTAATTAAAGGAAATAGGAAAAACCTCCTACAATTTTTAAATAAATTTCCTGTAAAATTGTTGCTTTATTTTTTTGATGTATATATAACTAAGGTTCCCAGTTAGTAATTTGCCTGTCTACTTTAGGCATAACTCTAATACTGACATATATTTCAGGTGTGGGTTGGCACCATTGGATCAGGTCCCAGGGGCCGGAATCTCTGTGCTACCTTCCAGCACACAGAAACATTCGAGTTCCAGGATGAAGTGGGATCACTTTTGTTATCTGTGTGCCAGACTATGAGCCAAGGAATTCTGTGTTTCTTACCATCTTACAAGGTAAGTGAATATTAATTTTTCTTTTGGCTTTAAAAATCATGTAGGATTTTCCTAAGTTCCCCAGGGGCATAACCAATAGGGGAAGTATAATTTTCTAAACATTGCACATTGTTTTACTTATTTATTAAGATACTTACTGATTATTCTATCACTGTTTTACATGAAAGTCTAAAAAACTAAAAGTCTTCAAGCAAGGTTATCTAAAAGGACTACTTTTGTTTATGTGATTTTTATTCTAAAGGACAGCTTGATATTTTCATAGTTGGAGAAAAAAGGAACATTCTTTTTTGCTTTCATAAATTGCATTTGTGAATGTTCCAGTAATTGAACTCTAAAGTCAAGCTTTCTTTGTTGCTTATCTTTTTACTTCATGTGTCTGGTTAGAAGAAAGGTTTCTTTTTTCTTGTTTTTAGAGTCACTCTGGTTTTTTTTTAATCTTTTTTTGGGTTACATTGAAACTTTATAGTTTATTTTATTTCTCCTAATATTTAAATAATCAAAACCACAAATAATTCCTGAGAGTAATATCATACCATATCAAATAAGCTGAATTCCAGTGTCTCAAGGTGACAGTCCCCTTTTTTTTTTTTTTTTTTTTTTTTCATAAGAAACAGTATATATGAGGACAGTAGCTTAAGTAAGTAATCAGTTTGGCTGAGCATATTGATACTGGTGACTCCTATCATCTTTCCATCTATAACAATACTGCTATGATTTGAACATTTCCCCCCCAGATTTTATATGTTGAAACCCTAATTGCCAAAGAGAATAACATTAGGAGGTGGGACCTTTGGGAGGTGCTTAGGCCTTTGGGATTTGCGTCTTATAAGAACCTCTAGAAGCTCACGCTGGAGGCTCAGGCTCTAAGCCTACGGCCAGCATAGACCATGGACCTGGTTCCACCACCCAGGTTGGCAGAAACAACCAAAGCAAATAAATAAATAATAGTGCCTATCTTTCTTCTTCCTTTCTTCCTTCAGAATGCTTCTTCCTCCCTTCCTTTCTTCCTATAAAAAATTAAAGAGGCTCCACAGGGTTCCCTTGTCCCTTCCATCATCAGAGGACAGTGTTGCAAGAGGTGCTACCTATGAATTAGGAGAGGCCTCTGCTAAAATGACCACGCTGCTGCCTCGATTGGCACTTTTCAGCCTCCAGAAGTATAAACAATAAATTTCTGTTATTTATAAGCTACACAGTAAAAAAAGACGTATCAGTGGAATATATATAGGGACCGCATATATGTGACTTTATTTCTGTGGACTCCATTCTGTTCTGCTGATCTATGTATCTATTTTTATCTTAGTACCATAGTGTTTTTATTACTATCATTTTCTAGTATAATTTGTAATCCAGCAGCATGATTAACTCCAGTTTTGTTCTTTCTTTTCATGATTTAGTTCATTTATATTTAAAGTAATAAATAGGAAAAGACTTTTACATTTTTATTTTTTTATGTCTTTTTTGTCCCTCATTTCCTCCATCACTGCCTTCTCTCTTATTTTTTTTTTTTTTTACATTTTTTAGTATTTTATTGCAGTAACTTTATTTTACAAATTAAAATAAACTCAGACATTTAGTTTCCTGGTATGCAGTTGATATATATCAACACACCCTGCCCGCCACCTAATCACTAAGTGCCCTTCCTAATTGTCCAGTGGGCCACCACCACTTGCTCCACACCCCCTTCCCATTCCTTGTTGGTAGCCTCAGTTCTATTGCAAGTGTCCAAGGTTTGGTTTTGTTTCATCTGTTCCTTTTTCTTTTCACGTTCCACCCATGACTGAGGTCATCTAGTGTCTATCTTCTTTTGGCTTAATTCACTTGACATAATCCCCTCTAGTTCAATCATGTTGACTCAAATGACAGGTTTTCATCTCTTCTAAGGGTTTCTATATGACTCCATTAATGTCTATATATGTAGCACATCTTCTTTATCTGTTCATCTATAGTTGGGCACTTAAGTTGTTTCCAGTTCTAAGCTATTGTGAATAGGGCTGCAATAAACATGAGAGTGCATAAATCTCAGCAACTCAAGTGTTTTTGTATCTTTTGGTTAGATACCCAGAAGTGGGATGGCAGGATCATATGGGATTTTCTACCTTCAACTTTTTGAAGAATCTCCATACTGTTTTTAATAGGGGTTGCACCAATTTGCACTCTCACCAACAGTGTAAAAATGTTCCCTTTTCTCCATATCCTCACCAACATTTGTTTTCAGACTTGGGATAATAACCAATCTCTTAGGTATAAGGTGATTATCTCATTGTTTTCATTTGCATTTCCCTCATAGCCAGCCAGAAGGAATATCTTTTCATGTGCCTGTTGGCCATCTGTATATCTTCTTCAGAAAAATGTCTCTCCAATTCCTCTTCCCATTTTTTGACTAGATTGCCTGTTTTTCTATTGCTGAGTTTTATGAGTTCTTTGTGTGTTTTGGATATTAAACTCTTGGCAGAAATATGGAACACAAGTATCTTGTCCCAGTTAGTAGGTTGTCTTTTTGTTTTGGTGATTTTTTTTCATGTGAAGAAGCTTTTTAGTTCGATTTAGTACCAGTTGTTTATTTTTCTTTTTGTTTCCCTGGTTGCTGGAGTTGAGTCCCCAAAGGCTGATGTCATGAAATATCTTCCCTATGTCATCTGCCAAGGATTTTATGGTTTCTGGTCTTAAGTCTCTAGTCCATTATGAGCTAATTTTTATGAATGGTGTTAGAGAGTTGTCTAGCTTCATTCTTTGCATGTGGCTTCATTCTTTGCATGTGGCTGTCCAGTTTCCCCATTTATTGTAGAGAGTTTAACTGAGTTTTGCAATGTCGATTTAATTTACTTAAAAAATCAAACCAACACTTTATAATAGTCTTTTGTCTGTACCATTGTCAACTATTACCCAAAATAGTGACAGTTATTAAATGCATCATGTCATCTATGCTTCATTTTAAATTTTTGGTAGTAGTATAAAAATACATGTACAAATTCCTATAGTAGTTGATAAAATTTTAATCATTAGTGATATGAGTTAAGAGTAGGAAGAAATAACATTTTATTGAATGAAGCATGGAAGTTTCATAGAGAAGGTGGTATTTCAATGGGTGTAAAGAAATAGGGTAGATTTCCAAAGATAGATATGGGAGAGAGAAGAAGAATATTCTAGCCTGGGCAAATAGCATTAACAAAGTCACAGGAAATTTTTTTTTTTATAATTTTGGAGTTCAGCTTAGCTAATGTGAAAGAATTTAATGGAAAGACTAAAGAGGAGGTTGCAGATTTTCATAAGAGAAACAGGATAAATGTTGAAAGTTTTCAAATTACACATTTCATTGACAGTTTTTCCCTCTCTGTCTAGGTAATTAGAATGGATGATTTACTCAGAATTGTATTCCTTAACTGAGATACATGAAACTAATTTCCTTTTGCTATAAACAGTGACATTTGTGTAAGAATAAACGTGAGAAAGTTGGCATACCCTGGTAGAGCAGTGGTTAGGTCAGTCGCCTCCTAAGAAGCAAACCACATACCCCTGGGTTTGAGTCCCAGGTCCAGGGGGTAAACAACCAGTATGACAAACTAAATAAAAATAAAATAAAATAAAGATGCTTCCTTCTCCTTTCTCTTCCTGCCTGCATCTTTCCTGTAAAAAAAAAGTGAGAAAGTTGTTATTCTTAATTCTTGCAGAATCTTCTAAAACTATTAGAAATTGCAATGTTTTCCTGAAAAATAACATTCCTCCAGTAAGATAAATTTGATTTTGACTCTCTATTGTCACTTAACTACTAGTACCATTGCTTTGAAACTGAGAGATCATTTTTATGGAGAGAAGAGTTTCTGAACTCTTTATGGATAGAAAAATTTTCTATTAAATTATTTTAAAGAGACTCTTTGGTGCCTGAGTAACAACTTGGATCTTTTTATTTGTTCATTGCAGACTTTGATTTTCTTTTCCATATTTGTTAGTAAGATGAATAAACCATTTCCCTAGAGGGAGCATTTTACATTTACCACTGAATGTAAGATAAAGAACAAAATGCAAATGTTTTGTTTTATCCGTAGTTATAATTTTATAAGTATTGTTTAATATTAAAATTTTGAGAAATTTGTTTCTGATGCTACTAATTTGATTTGATTCTCATTTTATGCTACATTGTATTTAATTTAAAGGAGATACCAAATCATTTCATTTGAAACATTTTTCTTTTTTCTTATTCAGATGCTTGAAGTTTCTATAGAGTCTGTATGTTATAGATTTATATAGGTTATAGATAGTTTAAGTAATCAGCTGAACTTTCTTAAGGAACACTTTTTCCACAATTTTAAGTGGAAGGAATGTTCATTGTGCTGAGACCTTTGGGATTTTTATGATAAGGAAGACGTACATCTCTGAGAGGTTTGGTATAGTTCTTGAGAACTTCTGGTCTTTTTCATTATATATTTATCCATTTGTTCATTCTTAAATTAATTTATTCATTTGACTAACATTTAATGAGCACATAGTACATTCTGAGTAGACAATTCAAAAGATGGTCAAGGCCAGTAGTTTAATTAGTAATTAGCCTTAGAACTTAGAACTTGCCTTAGAATTCTTGATTTTCTAGTTCAATGCTATCTTAATATTTCATTGCAGAATTTGATTATAAAGTATAGTTAATCTGATAAATATTAATTTGACCTACATTTAGTACAATATATGCAGATTCTTAAATATTACTATCTGTATTTATATTTGCTTTTGCTCATAAGCCTAACTATTAGCTTAGGAAGCTCTGATACCCATCTGAAGGGGTATGCTGAAAAGCTGCTTTAACGAATGAGCACATACTCTGAAAAACACTAGAGCAATTGGAAAGTAGTCATTTAAATAACCAATTTTTGCATTTTGTTTTTACATGATTTGTGTTTTGTCAGGTGGGTTACACTGATGAAATCATAATTTCCAAATATCCTTATCAGACAAATTATCTCAGAGGTTTGGAACAGAAAAGTTGACAGACTTAATTAGGATACTTGAATCACACCATTTAGTAAATTTAAAGCACACACTAAGAAACCAGGGCAAATAGTTGAGGGGAAGTTCACACATGTAGGATAGTGTAGAAGAGTGTAAAGACCGCCTTACCTAAATCCCAGCTTATGAAATGTTTATATCTCTTGTCTTGTTTTTCTCTCTGTCACATCAGCTTTCCTTACTCATGGTATACTTAGAAAGACCAGAATGAGGTTTGAGCAAGGTGGCCCAATAGATGGAAAGTGCTCAAGGCTAATGACACTCACTTTATTAGAGAAAATCAGGGACAAGTGCCCCTGGCCACAGCCGTAGTCTACCAGAGCCTCCTGAGCAGCGGTGGGTTTTGTTTGCCTTTCTTTCCTGAGCAGAAGATACCTGGGGCCAGGATAGTTGTCAACATGGATGACTGAATTAGGATTTCGTAAATATTGAGTGATATTCCTCAGTTACATATACCGTATCTTAATATTTGGGGTTTCGTGTATATATAGTGTATACTGAATATTTAGTGTCTATTCGATCCTTCCATCTCTATCTTGACATGTGTGCACTGCACACGCCTTTTATCTGTCTTAACATGTATTACAGGTTTTCAGCATCTGTGTGTGGTTTCAATCTTATGTGTTTCAACCATCCATTTAGTTTCTTGTCTTTTTTACTAGAAATGAATGTTCTCAAATAATACAACAAATTAAAATTATAAATGTGAATTCCCTCAGTCTCTTGCCTTCACTTTTAAAGTGCCAAATGCTCAAGGGTTACCATGTTTTAAACTTTTTAAAAAGATACACCACTTACTACAGGACGTGGTAAATGAATTGTTGGAGCTCATATCAATGCCTTGGTCAAAGTCCTATTTCTGAGGAGATTTTAGAAATAAAATTAGTCTCATTTGGGTACCCTCTGGTGGCCTAGAGACAAGTCCACAGCCTCCGACTAGTGTACTGTGCATACATCCCAAGGACCCGGGTTTGTGACCCAGGCTGGGGGCAATAACCAAGATAAACGACTAAATAAAATAAAGAGGGCTTCCTCTTCCTCTCTCTTCCTTCCTGTCTGCTTACTTGCCTTCATTTCTGCCTATGCTTTTCCTTTAAAATAAATATCGTCATTTTCTTGGTATAGGTAATGTTAGCTTGAAGATGGTGTAATTAGGAAATCATGCTAACATGATAGGTCATGAAGGGGGAAAAAATCATTAAATAAAAAAAGAGTCTACAGATACTAGCACAATGTAGAAAGTAAGTCGTATAGTCTTTTATTTAAATAGATGTTTTTAGAGCAGTTTCTGTTTTACAGCAAAATTTAGTGGCTACTGCAGAGAGCTCCCATATACCCTTTATCCACACCCATGCATAATCTCTTGTACCAGACTCATACATTTATTACACTTGATGAATTTAGTACATAGTTTAAGTTAGGCTTACTTTTAGTATTATACATTGCATGACTTTTTATAAATGTATAGTGACTTGCATTCATCATTATATTATATAGAGTAGTTTTGCTCCCCTGCTCACATCCTCTGTGCTCTGCCTATTCATTCCTTCTTTCCTAATCACTGATCTTTTTACTACACAGTAACCTTTTTCATAGACAATAAACTCATTTGTCTTTTCTAAATGTCATATAGTTGAAATCATGCAATATTTAGCCTTTCCAATTAGTTTCTTTCACTTAATAATATACATTTAAGGTTCCATTGTGTCCTTTTATGATGATACTCATTTCTTTTTAGTACTGAATGCTATTCCATTGACTGGATATACCAGTTTATCCACTTACTGAAGGACATCTTGTTTGCTTCCATATTTTGATAATTATGAGTAAAGCTGCTGTAGACATCCGTGCAGGCTTTTGAACGGACATAAGTTTTCAGATCATTTGGGTAAATACCAAGGAGTGAAATTGCTATATTGCATGGTAACAGTACATTTAGTTTTGTGAGAAACTGCCAAACTGACTTTCAAAGCAGCTGTGCCATTTTGTATTTTCACCACATCCTTGCCAGCATTTTGTATTGTCAAATGCTATCTTTGCCAGCAATCAGTGTTTTGGATTTTAGCCATTCTCATAGGTGTCTAGTGGTATGTCACTATTCTTTTGATTTACTATTTCTTGATAACAAAAGTTGTGCAACATTTTTTCATATTTATTTGCTATCTATTTCTCTTATTTGGTGAGGTGACCTTTTAAATCTTTGGTCATTTTTCAAATTGGTTTGTTTGTTTTCTTATAGTTAAATTTTAGGAGTTATTTGCACATTTCAGATAATAGTTCTTTATCTGATATATCTTTAGAAAATATTTTCTCTCATTCTGTGACTTATTATCTCATTCTTTCAATGTAATATTTTTAAAAATCCACACCGCTCCCCTGCTACAAAGTGAGACTAGAACAAAGAGTGTTCCATTGAAATACTGAAACAAAAAATAGTGCGGTGTTTCAAATATTAAGAAGAACTTTCAGCACTTCTTATTTTATTATGTACTAGTATTAGTGTAGTTTTGTTTGCATTTAAGAAATTATGGAGTTTAATGTATTATAGTAAACTGAAGATAGAAACCATGACTTCTTTAGCAAAGTTATATAGGGAAGTAAAAAGTATTGATCTTGTAGTCGGCAAATTTTCCAGTGAATTAATTATTTAAATCTAGTTTGTCGTCGTGCAATGCCTATTCTATTTCTTGAATACTTATTGAATGTTATTCTGTTTCTCTTGGCAATACTTTTGTTTTCTCCTCATCTCTAAATTATTGTTAAATGATCTTCTTCCTTCCAATCTTTTCCTCATCACTTCTTCCTTCATATTGATTATGTGACTCTTTTTTGACCCTCAGTGTACTAAGAAAAAATATCTGTCTGTCAGATAACTATCTGTCATTTTTTTTTGTCTTTCAGTCATTGTATGAATAATTTATTGAAGTAAGAATAAAAAAATAATTTTAAAAATGGAAACTTCAACATTATTAGAAACAGACAAGAGTTTAGTCATAATCTTTTTTGTGTCAAGTAAATTTTGGTAACAAATATTATGAAAGATGAAAAAATAATGTCTTTTAAACAACATTGAGGGGGAAAGAAATTATCAATGTTCTTGTTGCAAAATGTTATCTGATAAAGTTCTTTCTGCTGAATAATTAACTGGATAATAATACCATTGATTCCTTCTTGTCCTTAGATACTTATTGATCACAAATCAGTTTCTGAATATGAGAATTTTTATTGTGATCTTATCTAAATATTAGTAATCTGATTTTTTAAAGGAAAGGTGTAGGCCTGAAGGAAGGTGAGTAGGCAGGCAGGAAGAGATAGGAGGAGGAAGCACCTTTTCATTGTCCACACTGATTATCTCTCCCTGGAGCGAGGACTTGAACCCAGGGGTAGTGGCTTTCTCCTTTGCTGTCAATTGAACCAACTCCTTCTCCACCAGTGTGCACCTAATCTGAAGTTTTACTTATACGATCCAATTTCACCATTGTCAATAGAGTTGGAGTGCTGCTCACTCTCATTTATCTCCTTGTTTATTTAATAATAATGAATCATCTTCCTTTGTTAGTATCTTTCTCTGCTATTATCATTGAAAAATGAAAATATTTCACATCTCATAACTGTTCCATGAAAAATAAAAATATAAAACTGTAAAACAGTGTCCTCAGTTTTATTTTGTACTTCCTGGAAAGGTTATGCATACCTTAAGCAACACAATACAAAAAAGGATGACAGTTTATTTTATTATTGAAATTCTTAGGAATTTTAATCCTTTTTTTTTATTTTAGTTTTTTAGCACAGTTGAAAATAATTAATGAGAAATAATGGTTAATGATGAAATAATTTGTAGGATATCAAAGTAGTGAATGTTTGAAGATACAGGAAAAATAATAGCAGTAAAATCCCGTAATATATCTTAGAATTATAAGAATTCAGTTGGCCATGTGATAATAGTAAAATGCAATGGTTTTTCTGGCCTTTTGCTTTTGTCTAAGTTTGTCTAGAAGGATATACATAAAAATAAATAACTAGGTTCAGACTCAAATGTGTGTAAAAGAAAAGGAGAACAGTTGGCTAGAAGGAAAAGGGAGCACTGTACAGTGGGTGAGTTGCAGAGTTGTGCGACACTGTTTAATGGATATAGAGTTTCGGTTTTGCAAGATGAGTAACATTTGGGAGATTAGTTATACAGTAATTTGAATGTACTTACCATTGCTAACTAAACTGTACACTTAAAATGGTAAAGATGGTAAATTTTGTTATATATTTTAGTGTAATTTTTAAATAATTATTTTAAAAGCAGGTATTATTGTCAATCACTAAGTTTGTGGATAATTTGTTATGCTGCAATAGTATTTATAGTGTTGTATCTGCTTGAAATCCACTTTGACTTTTTTATTGTCCAGAAATTTTGCACCTTTTATCCAGCTCAGGGGTCTACTCTACTGAAAAATACTTAACCTTTGGGCAAAGTTAGTCACTATTTCCTCTGCATCTATAATAGCACTTACCGTACTGTATTTTAAGCATATTCTTTAAAGTATTCTCCACTAGATTGTGAAGCAGTGTTTTTTTCTAAAGAATTTCACCTTCAAAGTATATAGCATCAGTTTTAGAGCAGATTTAGCTTGGCAAATTCCTGAAAGTAGTAACTTTCAGGAATCATTATAGTGGTTGTTTCTTTTAATTTTCTTCTCTTAGTCTGGTTTCTACCTAGATTCTAATAGGGTAGGTGCACTGACCTCATTATATATCACTTTAATTATTAGACTTTTTTTTCTTTTTTATTGTAGTAATTATTCTACACATTGAAATAATTTTCTACAGATAGCTTCCACATTTCTTGGATATATTTTCACACAGCATGCCCTCCACCAAATCACCAAGTGTTCTTCCCCATTGTCCAGTGGGCTCCACCACCATTTGCCCCTGTCTGCCCCATTCCCTTTTGGTCACCTCAGTTATTTTGACTTGTTTCCCTTAGCATAATCACCTCTAGTTCCATCCATGTTGATTCAAGTGACAGGGTCTCATCTCTTCCAAGGGCTGTGTAGTATTCCATTGTATATATGTACCACATCTTCTTGATCACATCTGATCACAACTGATCTTGATCGCATCCGATACTGGGTACTTACTTTACTTTGATTTTTGTGATTTTAATGACTTTTTTTTCTTGCTGTCTGTCTGTTTGGGGTTTTTATTGTTCTTATTTGAACTCTGGGCTGCCCAGACCTGGATATCTGTTTCTTTCCCCCAGTTAGGGAAATTCTCAGTCATTATTTCTTCAAAGAATGTTTCTGTCCCTTTCTTTCTTTCTCTCCCTATGATACAAATGTTTTCCCTCTTGATATTATCCCATAAGTCTCATATACTGTTTTCTTTTCTTTTCATTCTTTTTTCTCTTTGCTGATCAGCTTCGGAGCATTCCATTCCCTTATCTTTTAACTCACTGATTCTATTGCAGGCTTCTGGGAAGTTAAATGGAAGCCCCTCTACTGTCTTCTTAAGCTCAACTATTGTTTTCTTTAGCTATGTGAATTCAGTTTGGAATGGTTCATATTTTCTTTATCTTTGTTGTTTCCTCTTTCTATTTTCTCTTTTTGTTTCTCCATTATTGTACAGATTTCAGTGAGTAACATTAAAACTGGAGTTTACTTAATTCTTTTGCATTAGATTTTCTCTTGGGGTTTTCATGTTGGTCCTTCATTTGGGGTATTTTCCTCTGCCTCCTCGTTCTGATCATAACTCTGTTTCATAATTTTTTTTTTTTTTTTGAAAAGAATGTGAGGAAGGGAGAAGAGAAGGAAGTATTTTTATTCATTCATTTACTTGTTATTAATGGTTGTCCCAGGTCTTTGTCGAGAATCCAGGTCTCTGAGCTTTACATGGTCTATGCTGTAGCCACCAACTTAACCCTTGACTTAGAGCCAAGACACCAGTGTGCACTTCTGTTTATTTCTAAGGATTAGTCTAAATGACTTTTCTTCCCTGCCCTGATCTAATGGCCTTGTGTGAGGGTATCAGGTTGCAGACTCTAGGCCTGGGGTTTTGACCTAGAATGTTGGGACTTCTCTTGTTATGTGACCTCTGCATCGTTCAGAATGATTGGAACTCCAGAGCTAGCACTGTGTTGAGGCCTGAGAGTTCAGCTTACAGGGTTGGATTTGGAGCAGGAATGTAGATGTCTTCCCCAGAGTCATAGGCGTAAGTAGTGACTCACAAGGAGAGACTTAGGAGTTGAAGGCCCAGGCCACAGGTTGGCCACAATCCCAATAGAGTGCACTAGTGAGATGGTGTTGTATTTCTCCAGAGGTCCTCTGTAGCTGGTAACATCAAAGCACATTTCACCTGTGAAAGTCTCCTAGTCCTCCAGCTGGGCAGCAGCCCCAGCAGGGAGCTACATGCAACATGTTCTAGACCCAGGGACCAGCTGGTGGGCAGATATGCAAAGCTGTTTAGCAGTTGCCCCAGGAGGGTATGAAGCTTCTATTTCGTAACCTCTCTAATGATTCCTCCTGAGAGAGCTGTGAAATCCTCTTTGCAGGAAATTGCTCAGCTATCTGTACCCAGGGTTATAGATCCCATTGACTGTCCCCATTCCAGGTGGGCAGTTGCTGTACCAGGAACCCAGAGAACCATAACCAAGAGCATAGTTTGGTACTTCAGTGTGCTGATGGTAGAGAGGTGGGGAGGTTTTGCTCTTAGAGCCCTGCTGCAATAGGCAGCTTCCTTTGCCAAGCAGACAAGGTATTGTGGAGAGAGTGCCCTGCAGCATCTCAGTTCACTGGGAGGCTATCCCTTTTACTTATCCCCCATGCTGAAGTTTTTGGTTCAACAAATGAAAGTCCTACAGTCAGTTCTGTAGTTTTATCTGTCAGCACCCTATGCTCTCTGTTCTGTGTTCTTTGCTCCCTAGGGTCCTATTCTCCAAAGAAAAACCCCTCTATTTTCCATGTCAGGTTGTACTCACTTGCAGATCAGTTCTCAGGTGTGAGGGCATCTGCTGAAAGAGTAAGCCCTTCAGCCCCAGAAAGAGGGGCTGAATCACTCTTCCCTCCCGATGAACCCCAGGGTCTTGGTATCTTGGTATTTATGCTGAGACTGGAGACTGATCAGCTTCTACTACTTGAAAAGATGTATGTCCCTTCTCTTTGTGGAGATACAGGTTCCTCTTCTTTTTCAAAGATGGTAGTTGTTAAAGGTACATAGTTTTTTGTGTCTGTGGAGAGGAAAGGAGCCTGAGATCTTAAGAGCCCACCATCTTGGAACCAGATGTCAGGTTCTTTCTTAAAATCTGTTCTATCTGATATTTTATATTATGAGGATCATTGTGTATTTTCATCAGAAGTATGACTTTAAATACATGCACAGTGTCAGTAGTGTAGCCCTAACATTTCAGAGTCCTCAAACACCCTGAGAGTCTTTTAATTAATTTATGAGAGAGGATGCTCCTTTTCAGGGAGTATTATTAGGACCTTTCCTTTCCGTTTAGATAGCTAATAATGATCAGCAATCTTTCTTTAGTTTCAGGACAGTATTCCTCCATATTATGCTTTCCAAGAGCTTTTACTAACGGCACCTTTGTTTGTTGAAAGTTTAATCCTGAAATACTACTTGGCCTCCTGAGGTGAAAGTGCTGAGTCAGATATCACCAAATGTCTAGAGTACTGGAAGCTGTTTCAGTTGAAATGAGTTTTTTTTTTTGGTTTTGTCGTGTCTTGTATTTGTATACAGCAAGAATTACGAATATTCCCATTTCTTTATAAATTTTTAAGTTATTAAAATAGTACTTTATTTTTTATTTTTATTGCTATTTAAATTCATTTGTATTTTATCCTTAACATATGCTGCCTGTAGGAAAATAAACATTTCTTAAATATTAATACCTCATGAAATGAATAGCGAAGAATCATCTTCAGATGGAAAAATATGACAAGTTTTACCTATCAAATAAATTAAGTGAATAAGATTACGAAAGATGGTAGTCTGTGTAGGCAGGCCTATTAAAAGCATTAAGTCTTGAGTACTGGCTATTAAAGTTAGTAAATGGCAATATTATAAAGTTAAACACATGCCAAAAAACATTTTCCAGAGAACCAGGATTGTAACAATACCATTAATGAGGGCAAAGAGGTCTTAATGCAATTTGCACTTTCTAAAGTTTCAAAAAGAGGTTTTGAGTTAGTGCATTATTAATGTCCTGAACATCTGGAACTGTGTAAAAGTTGTAGACTTTGAGCAAATGCAGGATTTCCCAACTTGGTTGCATTCTAACTTATTGCCTCCCTAGTGAGATACTGATTTTAAAAAATTTGAAAAAGTAAAATGACATTATCCAGATAAAGCATGAACATTCCAAAGTGTCTCTTAATTTGTGAGATCTGACCAAAAAAAAAGTCTTTAAGGTTACTAGATCCAAGTGATATGAGCACCAATTAGTAAATTAAAAAATTCCTATCACTATGCATGAGCTAGTCTCTCTGTATGTGAATAGTATTTGCTTTTCAGGAGTTAAGTGAACTGTTTATAACAAAGATATTCCTCATTTCTTTTATGTAGATCTTAAAGCCTGAGAGATAACTCTGTGTCAGCGTACTTTCCTCTGAGTTACTTGACTTTTAGTTTTCTACTTGGGATACTTAAAAAATTTGGAAATCAATTGATTTATATATATGTAACTGACTTCTTTGTCATAGAGGAAATAGTCAAGATCCATAAGTGTGCAATTTGAGTATCACCTGCAGTGAGAATATAAACTAACATGTAGATTTAAATATTCTGTTATCAAAAACGGAAAATTCGCTATAGAGAAAATTTTACCAAAAAAAATTTTTTTTTCTTCTATAGAACTACACACCAACATTGCAGGTAGCCCTTGTGTAATCTTTAATGTATTTTTTTTAAAGCTTCACTGAAGAGATTAAAATAAACACATTATATTTAATGGAATTACTGTCACATAATCACCAAATTCTCACCTTTTCAGTGTTCCATGTACCTCCTGACCAGAGCTAAAATCTGGATGAACCCAGTGAATGGATCATTTTCTTTGTCAACCCTTTCATGTTATGACTGTTTTTTCTCTCATTACTTGTAAATATCTCAGGTCTGGTGTCTTACTTACTTTGCACTGTTCTTTCTATACCTTTACCTCCATGTAGTACCTATACCTCTAGGTTTTTTCTGTTTGCTTTGCTTTTTGTTTTTGAAAAAATAAAGAAAAAGAAGGGAAGGGCATAGGGAAGGAAAAAGAAGTATTAAGGGAAACAGGAAGTGAGAGGAAAGAAAGGAAAGAAACCCTCAACAAGAAACTAGTCTGAATTCATGTCTTTTGATAATAACTTTTCTTCTTCATCTTTATTAATATGTAGAAATTACCCAAGTACTCTTTTATTAGGGACTTTGGCACCTGCTTTTGCAATGTTTTCCTCTCCTTATTCCTCTCTGACCTTCCATTATTATGGACCTTCCTTTTTCATTCATTTATTAAATTCATTCAATAAATTTTGAGTACTTTCTATGTGTTGTGTACTGTTCTAGGTATTTGGCAATCTGTAGTGAACAAAAGAAACAAAAATCATTGTCTATCTGGAGGTTATATTTCAGCAGTGAGAAACAAAAATGATACTAGATACACAGGAACATGCGAATACATTAGACTGTATCATGAACTGAAAGTTTGTATCCCCTCCAAATTCCTGTGTTGAAGCCCTGATCCCTAGTTTGACTGTATTTGGAAATAGGATCTCTGCGGAAGTAATTAAAATTAAATGAGGTCATAAAGATGGAACCCTTATCCAATAGGATTAGTTTCCTTATAAGAAGAGGTATCAGAAATCTTGTTCTCTTCTCCCTCCACATGAGTGGGCAGGAAAAAGTGGTGTGAGAACTCAGGAAGAAAACAGCTGTCTGCAAACCAGAGTCTTCACTAGAAATTAAATCAGCCAGCAACTTGATCTTGGGTCTCCCATTGTCCAGAACTGTGAAAAGTGAATTTCTATTGTTTAAGTCATCCTACCCGTGGTATTTTTTCCAGCTTTATTGAGATATTGACATATAGCATGTAAATTGAAGGGGTACAAATTGATGATTTGTTATTTCCTTACTCGAACTATAAAATACATGATTATACTGTGAAGTGATTATGTGGCTTTTTATTTTATGGTAGCCTGAATGGACTAGTACAGATAAGTGTTATGTAGGAAAATAAAGCAAATAAGGGAGAAATGAGGATTCTGGAGGAGTGTGGGGAGAGTGGTTGAGAATTTTAGTTGGATAGTTCTGAAAGACTTATTAGAGAAGGTGACATTGAGTAAAGGTCTCAAGGGAGGGGAGGAAGGAAACCATTCTGATCTGGGTGAAGAATGTTCAGACAGAAGGAACCTTGACTAGGAGCCTGCATGGTTGGTTTGGTGAACGAGACAACTGTTGCCGAAGCAGAGTAGGGGTGTGGTCAGAGAAAGAGTAGGACATGCAGGCAAGTAGTTGGGGGAAAATCATGCGACAGTAAGTATTTGGATTTTATTTTAAATGCAGTGAGAAGACTTTAGCAGTTTTAGACTTGATTTTAAAAGGATTATGCTGTCTGCTGTATGGAAAGTGGACTGTGGAGAGCATAGGAAAAAACAAGGTGACTGTGTCGAAGGCTACTGTAATGACTTGTGTGAAAGACAGTGATTACTTAGACCACAGTGGTAGCAATGTTTGGAGTCTAAATATAATTTGAAAAGAGTGCTAGTGGAATTTGTTCATGGATTGGATATACAGTGTGACAGAAAGAAAGGGGGTGAGGTTTTTTTGCTGGGTTCTTTGCTTTCTCTGTGCTCTACTGCTAGTCAGTCTCAGTCATGTGCTTTCTTTAGTTACAGCTATTGTCTTGGTTTTCCAGTTTATAATTCTCTCTTCTTTTCTAAAGGAAAAAAAAAATCAATTTTTGTGTCTCCTTTTCTCTCAATAATTTGCTGCAGTGCAGCTTCACTGCTGACACCAGATGTGTGGGTTTGTTTCCACACATCAAGGAATTCTTCAATACCAATAGTGAGTGTTACACAATTTTAACTCAATTCTGATAGTATCTGCATAGAGATAGCATTAAATTCCATAGGTGGGTGCACCCTGGTGGCCTGGAGAACAACCAGTGTGAATAATTACATAGAAAATTAAGTGCTTCTTCCACCTCTCTCAAAAAATAAAAGTAAAAAATAAAACAGATTCCATAGGTTAAGGACTCAGTATCACAAGACTGCTTCCACTTTAACCCCAGTCACAGGTCCAAGTTGTTAACTGTGCTTCTTACTGACCAGCTAGAAATTGGAGACACACCTCCTCGAACGCCATTAATTTGCTAGTCTGCTTCACAGAACTCAGAGAAACAGTGATTTATGTTTACCAGTTTATTTTAAAAGGGTACAGATGAATAAATAACCAGATTGAAGAGGTACATAGGATAAGGTCTGGAAGAGTCCTGAGCACAGGAGCTTCTGTCCCCATAGAACTAGGATATACCACCCTCTGGCACTGGGGAGGCAGTCACCAGCCCAGAAGCCCTTGAACTCCGTCCTTTGCGGTTTTTATGGAGCTTCATTACATAGGCGGCTTGACTAAAGCATTGGCCTTTGGCAATCGATTCCACCTCTAGACCCTCTTCAGGCGCTGGAATTTGGGGTCAGGGCTGAAAGTTCTCCTGGCAACTGCCACTATTCTTGGGTTACTTGGGGGCTGTCCAAAAGTCACCTCATTAACATAAACTCATGTGATTGAAAGGCGTTTGGAATAAATCCTTTCACCTTTTGGGGTCTCAAGTTATTTCAGGAATTGGGAACAAAAGATGCCCCAAGTAGCTCTTAATCCTCAGGAAAGGATGAAGATTTAATAGATATTTCTTACTTCACAACATCATGCACATGTGTATATTCATTTACCAGATCAATATACCAAGCTGGGTGTGTCAAGAGAGCAAACTTGTAGTTGTTGTTCCTGATCTTTGTCCTTTTCCAGCATTTGCCTACACGAATGAATGATACCACAGTCTATCTGTGAACTAACCAGACACCCAAGAGGCATCTGTGAGCCTTTTTCTCCTTTCTAGTCATTTCCAATCTAACATCACACTTTGTTCACTTTTAATTTTAAATATTCTTATAATCTCATTTTCTCTTCCATATAATTTTCAAAAGGTAAAATCTTGACTTACTTGTAAATATAGAGAATACCTGTCAAAGAGTTTATTCTTACTTATTAATGAGAGGATGAATATGATGTTAAGACTGATTCAGAGAGCATTTAAGGAGCTACGTACTTTTAGACAATTCAATAAAAGAATAGAATATACAATTGCTAGCGTGAATACAAAGCTGGTTAATGTACTACAGGCCAATAAACTATAACCTTTTTTTGTGGGGGGTATCTTTTTTCCTGGTCAAAACATATTTGCATGTCCACTGGATAAGTATATAAAAGTCGAATGTAATTTCACTAAGTATGGAATCTTAGCAGTAAACAGTGAGCTCAATAAAGTGAATTTCCCTTATATAATCCTTGGCTCAGCCTTTGACTATATAAAATTAAATGGTTGTGCTGCTTTTATTTTTTCTCTTTACTCTCAAGTTTTGCATAATTTTAGAACACATTTTAATTCAAACTGCATCCATCTGTGGATTATTGTATTGATAGCCTAAATGTACCCACTCTACTTCTCTCACCCATATTAATACTAGAGTTTAGTCTTTATGTGGTTTTTTGTTTGTTTAATTTAGGAACTTTTTTTTTTGTTTTTGCATTGGAGGGTTTATGAAATAGGCAGAGGTCAGAACTAAGGATTGAACGACTGGTTATCACAGATTGAGGCATCAGATGCCAAGAAAGGCTATGTGCTCCAGACTCAGACTTATTAGTAAAACTGAGGTCAAAGTCAGACAAGGTAAAATCTGGGACAGTGTTTTATAGGAAAGTACATATTCATACTGCTACCGGAGGCTTGGAAAGTTTCTCAGCAAAGGCTGAACAAGAAGGGAACCTCAACTGAAACCCTTAGGTTCTTCTGATCCATTTCAAGAAAGAATTCTAGAGAATTAGAAATGGGCTCAGGAATAGAAAGATTTATTAGAAAAGGAAAGTACATACTCAGGTGTGAATGTGGACATAATCTAGAATGAGTCACTGGATCTGACTTCAAGGAGATAGTAATGATTCTCAGTGCCCAAAATGGTATATATACTAGGTCCATGAAAGCCATCTTTGAGGTGAGTTCCTAGAGGAGAATGTCATTCACTCTATAACTTGTCTACAGTTGGAGGATACCATATTTCTCTTATAAGGCAATTTGCTGGAATGCCAGATGAAACCCTTCTGCCTAATGGGAGTCACCCAGCCAAGGCTCAGGTATTCTATACCACAGCTTACTTCTGGCAACCTCAGGAAATATGGCAGCAGAATGACAGTGGACCTTGACCTGGGAATCAGTCTCTTGACTCAGAGAAGGAATTCAGGGAAGAGTCAGAGAAAAGTTAAAAAGTATAATGAAAGATTTATTGATAAGGCAAGGAAAGTACACACATCAGAAGTGCATGCAGGCATGCTCCAAGATAGAGGTGCGCACAGGACCTAACTCTGTGCCTTTTTGGAGTGATTGCATCAGACTGATTAATATTCATGATATTCCTGTGAAAAGGGTGGGATTTCCTTGTCCAAGGGAGGTCTTACCTTCTTAAAGGAGACCTTGCATTGAAATCTTTACATGGGTTTCCTCAGAAATAGCATGACCCCAAAGGTAGTGTTTCTAGTCTGTGAATTTAGTGCTGAGATGGAAATGATCCTATGATGAGATTTGAGATCACTCCACGTTAGCTGATGGACATTTCAGACACCATGTTGGTGTCGACCTAGGCAGAGTTTTTGCATATATTCAGTGGAACTTTTTCTTTCAGCTGCCAGTTAATTTTTCCTACAGCCGGCTAACCTGCCTCACTGTTTTTAAATATGGGGCAGCACAAGTCTTTCCTAGCCAGCTGCATTTCTGTGGTGTTTATTTTAGATCTTGAAGGCATAGATCTCTCTTTATATAATTGTAAAATATGATGTGTGTTCAAGTATATGGAATAAATATGTACACTTTAAGTAATAGTAAATGGACATCTAAGTTTCAACCATCTTATTGAAGAAATGAAACATTAATTACTCTTACATTAAAAAAACTAGTGTCCCTTCACAATCATATCATCCCAAGAGATACTAGTTTTACTAGTTTTTAAAAACTAGTTTATATGTCCTTAAATTGTTTTTGAACTTCGTATAAATAAAAACACTTATATATGCAATTTTCTTTTTAAAAATTTAACATCTATTGATTTATGTTCATCTTAATACTTGGGAACTAATTTATTCATTTATACCACTGCCTAGTATTATTTTGTGTATGTATGAATGTGTTTATATTTTTTAATTTTTTAAATCGTAAACGTAACAATTTGTTAGTTACCAATTTTTTCAAAATTTCTTTCTTTTTTAAAGGGAAGGTACAAGCAGGAATGAAGGTGATAGGCAAGCAGATAAGAAGAAAGAGGAAGAAGAAGAACTTTATTTTTATTTAGTTGTTCACATTGGTTGTTCCCGGCTCCCAGGTCTTAAACCCAGGATCTTGGGAAGGTTGTGGGACTGCAGCAGGGTGTCGTGGACCGCTGGGCCACCAGGGCATATCTTCCATTTTTAAGTATACTATTTACTGCCACTAAGTACATTCACAATGTTACACAACTATCCCCACTATCAATTTATAAAACAGTTTTGTCATCCCAGTCAGAAACTCCATCCATTAAACAGCAATCCTTTTTGCCTCTCCCTAAGCCTTGAGCGCAGCTCTTTTTGAGTCTGTCTTCAGTTCTTTTGTATGTATACCTAGGAGGGAATTGCTAATTATATGTTTATAAAATCATTGTGAGAAATTGCCAAACTGTTTTCCATAATAACTATTTTATATTCCCACCAGTAATAATGGAGGGTTCCAATTTCTCCATATCACTGACAACATGTATTTTCTGTTTAGTTTTGTCTTTTTTTTTATAGCTGCCATCCTAGTGGATATGAGGTGGTATCTCATTGTCGGTTTGGTTTGCATTTCTTTACTGATTAGTGAAGTTGTGTATCATTTCATATGTTTATTAGCCATTTGTATATCTTCTTTAGAGAAACATCTATTAAAGTTCTTTGCCCATTTTTGAATTGGATGGTTTGTCTTTGAGTTAGAGAAGGTCTTTGTCTATTTTGGATATTAGTCTCTTATCAGATAAATGATTTGCAAATATTTTCCCAGTCTGTGGATTACCTTCTCATTTTCTTGATAGTGCCCTTTTGATGTGTGAAAAAAATTTAATTTTGATGAAGTCCCATTCATCTATATTTTTCTTTTATTATCTGTGCTTTTGGTGTCAGATCCAAGAAATCATTGCCAAAGCTAATGTCCTGAAGATTTTGCTCAGTGTTTTCTTCTGATAGTTTTATAGTTTATTGTCTATAGTTTAATGTGTTACATTTAGGTTTTTGATTTTGTGGTAATTTGTATATGGTGTAGGCCAGGTTTAGTTTCATTTTCTTGTATGTGAATATCTAGTTTTCTCAGCATTGTTTATTGACAAAAATTTTTTTTTTTTTTTTGCATTGAATGATCTTAGCACACTGACCATATATGCAAAGGTTTGTCTGGATTCTATTCTGTTTCTTTGGTCAATATGTGTCTTTATGCCAAGAGCACACTATAGGATTGCTGCAAATTGGTAGTGATTTTTGATGTTAGAAAACGTGAATCTTCCAACTTTGTTCTTTTTCTTTCAAGGTTATTTCAGCTACTTGGGATTCTTTTTGATTCCATTTTAATTTTTATATGGGCAAAATGGTTAGGATTTTGGTAGGGAAACACACACTGTAAACTGCTTTGGGCAGCATTGTTATGTTAACAACATTAAGTCTTCCAAGCCATCAAAATGAGATGTCTTTCTAACTATTTCTTTAATTCCTTTCGTCAGTGTTTTATAATTTTCAGTGAATACGTCTTTCACCTTGGTTAAATTTATTCTAAATAGTCTTTTTGTTGCTATTATAAATATATTTGTTTTCTTAATTTCATTTTATGGTTGTTCAATGTTAATGTATAGAATGAAATCTATTTTTGCTGATTTTGTATTGCAAAATTTCACTTATTAGCTCTAAAGTTTTTGTTGTGGATTACTTAGGGTTTTCAGTTTTTAAAATCTTATCTGTGACATCAACTTTCCATTTTGAATACCATTTTTCTTTTCTTTCTTGCCTGATTGCTCTGTTTAATAGAAGTAGCAAAATCAGGCATTCTTGTTTCTGATTTTAGGGAAAAATCTTTTACTCACCACTGAATATGCTATTAGGTGTGATCTTTTCATGTGACCTTCATGTGACCCTTTTTTATATGACCTTAATGTATTTAGTGGGGCTCTCCCTTCCATTCCTAGCTCATTGAGGTTTTTTTTTTTTTTAATCATAAAGGGATATTGAAGTTTGTCAAGAGCTTTTTGGCATTGATGGAGATAATTTTGTGGGGTTTTTATTTATTAATGTAGTACATTACATTGATTTATTTTCATATGTTGAAAGAACTCTTGTATTTCAGGAACAAATCTCAGTTGACCATGAAGAATGGTTATACCCTTAGTTTGCTGCTGAGTTTTTAAAATCTATTTTTTAATGAGGTTACATTTTTTGCATTGGTTACAACATTACATGAGTTTTTGGATTGCAGGTTCACTTTTAATCAAATATTTGATATTACACCACACCCACCACCAAATTTCTAATAGTCCTCCATCACAGTCCAGTGGACCACCTCTACCATTTGTTTCTACCCTCCCCCTGTTTCCCTCTGATAACTTCATTTCTGCTGTCAGAATCCAAGGATTATTTTTTGTTTTGTTTTGTCTGTTCACTTGTTTTGTTTCTTTACATTTCACATATGAGTGAAATCATTTGGTTATTTATCTTTCTCCTGACTTATTTCACTTAGCATGATCCCCACTAGTTCCTCCTATGTTGTTGAAAATGGCAAGATTTCTTTCTCTCTCTCTCTCTCTCTCTCTCTCTCTCTCTCTCTTTCTTTCTTTCTTTCTTTCTTTCCTTCTCTTTATAGCTGATTTGTATTCTATTGTGTATATACTACTTTATCCTACTTAGGTTGTTTCCATATCTTGGCTATTGTAAATAATACTGTAATGAACATAGGGGTGAATATATCTTTTTGAATTGGTGTCTTCATATTCTTTGGATAAATACCTAGATAAATACCTGGAATAGGGATTGCTGGATTACAAGTCAGTTTTATTCTGAGGAACTTCATATGCACCAATTTATATTCCCGCCAAAAGTATATGAGGGTTCCTTTTTCTCCATATCCTTGCCAACACTTGTTTATAATCTTTTTGATATAGGGCTTTCTCAGAGGTGTCAGGTGATATCTCACTGTGGTTTTGATTTGCTTTTCCCTAATAATGAATGAGCATTTTTTCAATGTTCTTCTTGTCCATCTTTGTGTCTTCTTTGCAGAACTGTATTCAGATGTTCTGTATATTTTTTCGATTGGGTTGTTTGTTGTTGCTGTTATTTGTTATCGTTGAGTTGTATGAGTTCTTATATATTTAGACTATAACTCCCTGTCAGATGTATGATATGTAAATATCTTCTCTCATTTAGTCAGCTCTTTTTGTTCTGATGGTATTTCTTTCTGTTTGTTTTCTTTTCTTGTAGTGACTTTGTCTTCCTTTGGCATTAGAAATAAGGGAGAGTTAGGAAATGGTCCCTCTAGGTTTTTGTTTTGTTTTCGTTTTGGGGGACGGGGGAATATTTAGTGTAATAAAGCCATGTGGTCTAGGAGTTTTGTTTGATATTTGTTTCTCTTTATTATTCTCTATTTCACTTATTTCTGCTCTAATCTTTATTTTTTTATTTCTGATAGTTTTTAGTTACTATTTTTCTACTTCTTCCTAATGTACAGTTAGAAGTTAATTTGAGATCTTTTTAATGCATGTATTATTTTTAATGTATGTGTTTGCAACTATAAATATCTTGTCACACTGTTGCTGTATCTCTTAAATATTGATAACTTTGTTTTTGTATTCATAAGTCTCCACGTACTTTCTAATTTCCTTTGTGATTTCTAGTTGATCCAGTGGTTTGAGTATGTTATTTAATTTCCTTTATGTGTGAATTTTCCAGTTTTCCTTCTGTTATTGATTTTTAGCTTGATTTCATAAGTCAGAAAATACACCCAAACTGTTTAAATTTATTATGACTCATGGTATAACCTATGGTACATCCTAGATACTCTTTTATATTTTCTATCTCTTTTTGAAGTTCTTATTGTGTTAATATGTTTCCTGAGCTTGTTGTGAATCTTTATGATAGTTATTTTGAGATTTTTGTCATGTAATTCATATACCTCCATTTACTTAGGGTTGATTTCTGGAATTTGTTTTTATCAGTATATCTTTCCATGTTTGTTTATGTTCTATATAATGTTGAGTATTTAATCACCCATTTGAAAAGTCAGCAACCACTCCTGGTTTGTTGTTGGTGGTGGTTTTTTTATGAACTGGCTATATGCCAGGACTGACCTTCATGAGTTAACCCAGTGACAGAATCTAGACTTGACTTGTGTGTGTAGATTCATAATTAGAGGGATTTTCCTATTTCCTTCTCTCTCTCCCTCCCACCGCCCCGCCTCTCCTCTCACTCTCTGTGTTTGTAACCTCCCTCTCTCTTACTTTTTTTTCTGTGAGTTAGCCCAGTTACAGAATCTAGACTTGTGTGTGTAGATTTGTAATTAAAGGGGTTTTCTTATTTCTTTCCCCACCCTGCCACCCCCACCCCAGGTTTATAATCTGCTTTCTTTGGTTTTTTCCTATCATACTACAGGTTCTCTAAAGCTCCTGCAAACCATCTTGTTTTCTTTTGTTACCAGTAGCCTGCAGACTTTCAGAGTGTGCTAGGTTCCTTTAACTCTGAGTCAGGCTTCACAGACCAGTCCCCCAGGAATCCCTTCTGAAAAACTGGAGTGTTGAGAGCATACGCTATGCTTCTCTTCTCCCCCGCTAGGGTAGAAACCACTGAGCTGTACTAACTCTGTCTGTTGTACATGGTTTTTGTTCTTCTTTTTTTGATGTGATGTATCACATTTATTGACTTGCATGTGTTGAACCATTCTTGTATTCCTGGAATGAATCCCATTTGGTTGTGGTGTGTAGTTCTTATACTAAATTATTGAATTTGGTTTGCTAGTTTTTGCTGAGCATTTTTGCACCTGTGATCAGCAGAAATACAGGTTTATGATTTTCTTGACTGTGATCTATTCAGTTTTTGGAATCACAGTAATGTTGGTTTCATAAAATGTCTTTGGAAGTTTTCTCTCTTCAGTTTTTCGGAGGAGCTTGAGAAGAATTGGTAATTTTTTTAAAGTTTGGTAGAATTCACGATGAAGCAGTCAGTACTGGGTTTGTGTTCTTTAGCACACTTTTTTGATTACTGTTTAATCTCCTTAGTCTTTGTCTTGAGGTTTTTTATTTGTTCCCAGTTTAGTCTTGGAATGTTGTATATTTCTAAGACTTTGTCTAAAACTTCATCTGTTTCTTTTAGATTCTCTTAATATGTTACCTTACAGATGTTTGTGATATCCCTCATGGTACTGTTATTGTTTGTAACTCTGTAGTACCTTTTGTAACTTCTCTTTCATATATGATTTCATTTACTTATGCTTTCTTTTCAGTCCGACTAAAGGTTGACCTGTTTTGTTAATCTTTTCAAAGAACCACCTCTTGGTTTCACTAATTCTTGGATTGTATTTTTGACCTCTATTTCATTTATTTCTAGTCTAATTTTTATTATTTTCCTCCTTTACGTACCTTTTCTAGTTCCTTTAGGTATAAATTTAGTTTTGTTTTGTTTTTTATGGTTCTTTTGTTTACTGAAGTAGTCCTGTATTGCTATTATTTTTTCTTACTATTACTTTTACTGCATTCATTAGGGTTTTTATTTTAATTTGATTCCAAGTATTTTTTTTTTAATTTCCTTGTTGACCCAATAGTTGTTCAGTAGCATATTGTTTCTTCTCCATGAATTTGCAGTTTTCTCATCTTTTCTCTTTTGGTTGATTTCTAGTTTCATACCATTGTGATCTGAAAAGATCTTGATGTGATTTCAGTCTTCCCAAATTTATTCAGAGGAAGAAGCATTTTATTTCATTTATTTGTTCATTTTGATTATCCCCCCCAAAAAAAAACAAAAAACAAAAAACCCTGGTCTTGAACCAGGGACCTTGGGATGTATGTGGTCTGTGCTTGGTGAACTAAACCACTAGTCACTCATAGTTTTGTTTTGTTTTTGATATCTTATGTGCCTGCATGTTTTCTCTTGTTGCCTACCTGAGTTTCTGTTTCTATACTTACTCAATTAAGTTTATTAGTGATGATCCATTTTCATATACCTTAGTTCCTTATGATGTGGTAAAATGATCTTATATGAGCTTCATTTAAAGAATTTTTAGTTAAGGATATTAAGGAGCTTCACCTTAGCTTTAAAGAGATAAACGATAACTTTGACAGTCATTTTTCTCTGTTCTTGAAATTCTCAAGATAGCAGTTATGGAAGTGGCAGCAGCACTCTTGCTAGTAACATTTGTAGACCTCTCACTACAAAATTATGTCAATCAGTTAATGAATTTAACCCAGTAAAATTCTATGACATATTATTTTCATTTTATAGATGAGAAAAATAAAACACAAAAAGGTTAATGCACTTACCGTTGTCACATTGTTAGTCACATTGGCTTTAAACAAACCAAGTAAGTTTGTTCAGTTGAACAAAGATTCATTTTTTTTTATTTTCCCTTTTCAGTTATTAGAAAAGTTAAAGGAACGTTGGCTCTACACTGGTTTATGGCATAATTTGGAGTTGGTGAAGACGGTCATTGTAGAACCACAGAGAGGAGAAAAAACTGATTTTGATGGATTACTACAAGTGTATTATGATGCAATCAAGTGCAAAGGAGAAAAAGGTAATTTTTTCCCAATTAATTGGGAATTACTTGATGGTTAATGAAAAATATTTTTTACTCTATAATAAGTTGGTGTTGTTAGAATCTTATATTATCTTTTTAAATGAATTGCCTTAAGAGAAATATTATATTTTTATAATTCTAAGTGAAAAGAAAATAAGTTAGAGAATATTTTTGGAAGTTATTTTCCTTTGAGCGTTTTCACTTGGAGATGCCAATTCAACTTTAAAAAGAAGCATGCATTTGGCACTGTCCCATAGTCTTTCTTAGACTATATCTAAAATGTTTTAGAAGGCAAGTAGGCTGTACATTGACTATCATCTTTACTAGCTAAATGAACCCTACAATTTTAAACCTAAAAACATACCTTGTGTTTATATCTTTTTACATAGGATAAATTTAATTTTACAAAACATAACTGAGGACTAAATTTCAAAGTTAGAAAATGTCCATAAAGAGTTTAATCAGAAGGGCTAATAATAATTTATGAACAATATCATAAAGACTATAGCATAATTGTCAATATCCTTGTGCAATATGATTACCTCTGGTGTTCTCTGTGTGTTTGGAATATTACTTTTGATTTCTTGAATCTGATTTAAGTACACATCAGATTTATTTTAATCATTCTGAGAAATTACATTCTGATAATAAAGGAAAGGACCATTGCTCAGTTCAGATACCGGTTACTGCTCTGATATGGTTTTATTATGTACATTATTTGAGAAATACATACTTTCATAAATTGGCTTGTTGAAAGATTTCAACTAATACAATTTTGTCTCCCTTGTTAAAGACTTAAAAACTTTCTCATGATAGTTTTAATTATGATTCTCTTGAAAATTTGTTACCTTTAATACTTAACCATATCTTTTCAAAATGATAGGAATAAGCTTTTTCTGGGAATTTTAAATATTTTTTTGAATGTTCATTTTCTATTGCTGAAGATGGAGCCCTCCTGGTGGCGGTTTGTCGTGGTAAAGTGAGCGAGGGCCTGGATTTCTCAGATGACAATGCCCGAGCTGTCATAACAGTGGGAATCCCTTTTCCAAATGTGAAAGATCTGCAGGTAAGCCACTGCAGCCTTAAGAAGTTTTGTTTTTTTGTAGAAGTTGTTGACTTTATGTAATATTCGTTTCTCTTGTATCCTCAGATGTTTTAATTCTCTAATGAAACGAGTGAGAAAGATTTCGCAGATATAATTTTTTTTAATTATACTGTCTTTTTTTTTTAAGGAAGGGTATAGGAAGGAATGAAGATGAATAGGCAAGCAGGCAGGAAGAGAGAGGAGGAAGAACTTGATTTAGTTGTTCGCTTTAGTTGCCCACCTCCTCTCTCCTGGGACACGAACCCAAGCCCTTGGGATGTATGCAGACTGTGCTAGGCGGGAGGTGGCGGATCTAACCTCTGCTTCCCAGGGTATGCCAAGAGTAATTTTTAAGTGTGGTCCTAGCTCAGCAGCATCATTATCATCTGGATAGAAATTTGATAAAAAATAAACATTTTCACACTCCATCCATACCTACTGAATCAGCAGTTTGTGTTTTATCAACCTCTTAGGCATAGACTCACAGAGGGCTGCCAGGGAATTTGGGGGCCCGTGTTCCGTGTAGCTGCCTTCTCTCTAATGCCATGCCATGCCTTGCCCTGCAGGTAACAGTGATTTTAGTGCTCCAGGTTCTGATACCTTCTAGCTTAGCCCACCCAGGACTACATCCTCTATAGTTCAGTGTTCTGTGCTGTTGTCAGGAAATTATACACAGGAAGAGAGGTGAGAATCATGGGGTTCACCTAAAGAGTTCTCTTATCTCCAAGATTACAGTCTTATATTACTTGTGTCTACTCTCTATATGTAGTTTTTACTGTTTTTGTTCAGTTTTGCAGTTATGTACAATGGAGGGATATTCCCAAACCAGTTACTCTCCCTTGGCCAGAAATAGTAGTTTTCTGCATTATCACAGAATGTTTGCCAAGCATTATATTTGAAAAATTATAGCAGTAATTTGAAGCCTAAAATGATGTTATCTTCCATTAGCAAGGATTTTCTATTATTTCCTACAGGTATTTGAAGGGACCAGCAATCTAAGACCAAGATTTGATCTTTTCTGACCACTGAGTATAATTCATATCTTTCCTTCCAGCACAGCCTGTAATAGTCTCATCCCAAAGCTGGAACCTTTTGCTAGGCAGATATCTTCTTTATTAATACTTTTCTAAGATTGAATTATATAGTACCAACAGAAATAAATAGTATTTTTCCAGTTAGCCCCTACCCTTCCTAACCTCTGGACCTCTTACAATTTCTGAAAGAAATTTTCTTCCTCTGTATAAATCTTCAAAGACTACCAAATTCTTTCACCCTATGTTAGTTTTGATGGCTTCCACTGTCTTTCTCTAGCCACCAGTGTTGCCAATCAGAGCGCCGATGACCAGGTCCAGGGCACTATGACCCTGCTCCAGGCTCCTGTTCTAAAATGACTGATGCTTCCTCTGATTACTTCTGCTGATGAAACAATTGACATCCACTTTTAAAAACTTGTTGTGTTCACTATGAACAGCATTAGTGCTGTATTCCACTGAAGCGGAGTGCTGCTGATGGCACAGCTATCGGCAGTGACACTGTGTCTTTGATGTCTTAACCATTTTATGTTGGCTCTGTGTGATACACTAATGCTGCTTTGTTAAAGTGAACACTCCTCCCCTCCTACTTAAATACTAAAAATGTCCTCTAAAGTTTGTTTTTTCTATTTTTGCTGGTAGTGTCTCTTTCTTGGACCTTTATATGAGTCCTTTATATATGTCTTGGAAGCTAGACAAGAAGGTAACTTTATGGTTAATGCTAAATACTATTATGGTTATGCAAAATATACTCATAAAGTAACAAGGCCTGGAAGAGTCACATCACCTGCGTAATAGTGATTAATGATTTACATTGAGGAAGAGAAGGAATGATATTGGTGGTAGTTATCAAAATAGATTTTAGCCTTTTCTATATGTTTGTTTTAGTGGGAAAAAAGCTCTAAGAAAATATGATGAGAATACAGATGTTTTTCATGTTATCTTTTGAAAAATTCTTAAAATTAAATAAAATATTACTTGTGAAGAAAAAATGTTATGTTTACCTTCTGTTTTCTCTATTTTCACTCATAAGGACTACCATTGTAGGCATTGTATTAGCAATCCTGGATTATTATGCTCTATTTTTTTAAGGATAATTCCTTCCCAAGAAGCATCTCTGTTATACAAAAAAAGAAAAACAAAAAACCTGGTAACCTGCTCTGACATTCCTCAGTAATAATTCTGTTTGTCATAGTTCTGCTTATCTGTGTCCCAGTAACTCTAGTTGTATAAAACAGCAAAATAACGGAACTTTATTTTCAGAACTTTAGTTTCCTTAGTGGTTCCTGAAAGGGGCAAGTCTGGTAGGCCCAAAAGTAGTCCAAACTGTAGGTACAAGGGGCAAATGCAGAGGGAAATTATTTACTAGCAATAGCAGACATAGGGAAGTTTATTTCTTGTTGCCATATGTCTGGATCAGTTCTTCCTATGTAGGAAACAGTTCTAAAAACTCTGTAACTTAAAACAGTATTTACTGTGGATCACACATCTGTGGGACGCAGGGGCAGGGGAGTGGGTGCTAGGTGATCTAGGCTGGGCATGACTGGATCAGAGCTGCTCTACGTGTATCTCATCTCTCGTGGACTCACAGACTAGCCAACGCATGTTATCACTCCAATGGCAGAGACACAAGAGGGCAGGCTTCACTGTGTAAGTACTTTTCAAACACCTACTTGTATCGTATCTACTAACTTATTGCCCAAAGCACGTTGCAGGCCCAAGCCCAAAGTCAGGAGCGGTGGGAGGAGTTTAGGTAATTTCTGCCACATAAGCAGAGGGCTTAGAATCAGAGAAGTCACAAATGGAGTCTTGGCATTTCCCCCCCATAACTAAATGATATTTGTAAGACATCCATTCAAAACTGATGTTTATAAACTTTAAGAATAACCTACGTGATTTTTATTATGAAGAAGGTCTCTTATCCTTTGGAAATCACTATAGTATAGCAGTCAGTACCTGAAATAACAATATCTGAGATAAATCAGCATCACTATGGATGATTTCTTAAAATTCATAAGTGGTGAAACAGGTAAATGAAAATATGTTTTTACTTTTATGGGATATAAAAGAAATATAAAAGTTTTAAATTTTAATGAAGTCCGCTGTATCTGTCTTCTGTTGCTTGTTCTTTTGTGTCATATTTAGGAAATCATTGGCAAATCCAAAGTCACGCAGGTTTGCCCTTAATGTTTTCTTCAAAAAGTGTAATAATTGTAGCTCTTAAATTTAGATATTTTATCTATTTTGAATAAATTTGTGTATATGATGGAAGATAAGGGTTAACTTCCTTATATATAAAATAAGTCTCTTTACATAGTTGGATATTATTTTAATTCATTCTAAGAGTTTAATCCACTTATATTCTTTTCAAGAATGACTTCTACTCATTAGTTATTTGTTTTCTATATGTTATATGTGATTTTTCCCTTCAGTTCCTTCACTATTGTATTATTTGTATTGATTTTTTTATTGTGTACTATTTTGATTCCCTTTTTTTCTTTTGTGTATTTTTTTTAGTAATTTTCTCAGTGTAACCTTGGGATTTCAAGTAACATCTCAATCTGTCTACCATTTTATATTATTGTGATAGATGGCATCTTTATACATTGTATGCCATTGACATAATTTATAATAATTTTTTTTATTTGCCTTTTAAATCATGCAGTCAAAAAAGAATTACAAAGGTACAATACTTGTTTTTATATTTACCCACTTAGTTATCTTTACCAGTGTTTTTTATTGCTTCCTAAAGCACATACTATACTGACTTCATTTTGTTATGTCTTAATATTTGTAAATATTTTTTATAGTCTGTTAGACAGTGTACCTTGAGGATTAGGACAATTTCTTAAAACATTTTGTCTCAGCAGTTAAGATCTTACCTTGAGGGATGCACTGATGGAGTAGCAGATCTGGCTTGGCATCGTAGGCCCAGTGAGAGCATCCCAAGATGAACAACTAAATAAAATAAAATGCTTCTTCCTCCTCTCTCTTCTTACCTGTCTGTTCAGCCTTCATTCTTGCTTGTGCCTTTCCGTTAAATATATATAAAAATAGATATGCATTTCTTTTCATATATTTTGACCTTGGAGTATAGTGAGTTCTCAGTTAATGTTAGTTTAATAATGATTAAATGTAAGTTTATTATTTAATATATTTTACGTGTCGTAAATATATATATATACTTGTATATTTATGTTTATTAGTTTACATATTAAATATCTTTCTAATATTAATAAACTGAAATTGAATAAAATATTAAAAGTTTGATATTTATTTAATATGCATTATTAAAATAGTACTTGACTTTATTGTTTGTGAACCAACAATAACCCATCATTCCTAGGCACTTTAAAGTGTTAAATGGTTGATAACAATCATGATCAGATGATAGTGAACAGGACAGAAGTAAACATGAATGAGACTTTTGATAATGCAGTAGTGTGTTGTGTACAAATTATAAGTCATTGAAGGAATTATAGAAAATAATGCTCAATCGGAATAGATTTTTATACCTTAATACACAGTAGAGCAGAATTATTACATTAATAAACAATAAATTAATAGTAAAAATATTTTATATTGATTATGCTGATTATTTATATTCCTTTTCTGTTACTACATTACAGATTGCACAGTAATTTGTAGCTTAGTAGCTTAAAGCAATGCACATTCCTTCTATGTGTAGTTTCAGTTTCCATCATCAGGAGTCAGGGCATGGCTTCGTTTGGTCCTCTGTTCAGGTTCCTCCAGGCCACAATTAAGCTGTTAGCCAGGCTGTTTTCTATCTGGAGCTTGAGGTTTTCTTTAAGCCTATTCAGAATTCAATTCCTTATGGTCGTAGGGCTGATCCAGCCTGGAACTACTTTCATCTCCTAGAAGCTATTCACTGTTTCTTGCTATATAGCCTTCTCACGGGCCCTCTCACATCATAGTTAGTTACTTCTTCAAGACCAACAAGATACTCTCAGCTCCAATATGCTATGATGGAGTCATATATCTTAACTTAATCATAGCAGTAACTTCCCCACACTTTTGCCTTATGATAATGATCTAATTTAAAAAAATGGCTCTTCCATCACCATTGCCATATTCTATTGACTAGAAACAAGGCACAGTTTCTGCTCACACTTAAGGTAGATGATCATACCACACACAAACTCTTGGAGTTTGTGCCATGTTCCGCCATGTTCGTTTTTCTGTAAAATGAGATGATGAACTACATTAATTTCCATAAGTGACTTCCAAATCTAAATATGTCAAATCAAGGAACCATAAATTAAGATTTATAGTTTTCTTTTTACATTAATACTCCATTCAGGAATAGGTAGAATTTATTTATAAATGAAGGCCTTGCATATTCTAACTTTTGAAAGTGAGACCATTTATTTCTGTTATTTTTTTATTTGAATTCGTATTTGAAAAGGTTAAGATCAAATCTTTGCTAGAAGAATGATTTAAATGGGAAAAGAGGACAATGGCATTGATTTTATAATACTAAACTTTTTTCTTAAATTTGAGACACAGATTATGAAAGTAAAAATCAAAATACTAATTTAAGACTCTTCTCTCAATTGCAGAGTTTGGCTTTTAGAAAAGCAGGAAAATGTATGTTAGAGCCAAAAATATGACTTCTTTGGCTGTGACCAGGATTTCCTCTTTCCCACCTGGGGGACTAGAAAGTAGAGTTAGGAAAATTTCATTTCGGAGCCAAGTGTGACTTGTTTAGTTCAAGTCATAATTTATTACACATACCTCAGGGACCAGAAAATAAAGAAACCCACTATGAAATGTTGATAATGGGCCACTCTGAAGGGCAAGCATTAAGCTAACTTCCCCAGTGAGGATTTTTTTCACTTCCACCTTTCCCAGATGCTTCTGATCATTCTATAAGGACGTACCTAATTGTGTAACAGTTAAAAAGAAAACTTTATGTGCATTAATCTAAAGTCATTCAGGGGCAGGAGAATAAAGCAAGGCCTTTATATGATTAGACGCTGCTGGAAAAGTATAACTAAAAGTTGTTTTCTTTTAATGCATTTAAGTCACAGTATAATAAAGCAGCTCGTTTAATGAATATCTAAAGCAAGTCATTTAGCCACTTACTATGATCTAAAAATTACAAAACCTTCAGCTTTATAATTCAGCCATCCTCATCTCAAATTAGTTTCATAGACATCATTTGTGAGGCATTATATGGTTTAATATTTAAAATTGTGTTTTGTTTGTATTGCTTAGCATAGTTGAGTAGAACATAGAAATATTTTCTCATGTAGGTATAGTGCCATTACTCCTCCAGGGAAAAATCCATAAATCCATGGCATGTGGAAATTCTTTTTGTATTTAAAAAATATTCAAGTGGTATATTATATTTTTATAATTTTTATTCAATTTTATCATATTCAAGATCTGAAGTACTCTTATAATTATTTAATAATTTATTAAGAATAAATTTTATATTTGTATATTTTTCTTTGATGTATAGTATAGTAATATAGTATCTTGAGTTAACAAAATAGACTTCCAGATAAAATTAAAAATCAGATTTAAAATTCAGATAGTTATCTGATAGTTACCTTAGTATTAGCATACAATAATTATGAATTCCATTTTTGTTTAGGAAATTCCTCTTAGCTCTGAAGGCCCTAAATTATCAAGAGTGTATCATTTTAGTGAGTCTTAAAAAAAATACATTCATGATTGAAAACTATGTCATCTATTTTAGTCTTGTCAAATTAGCTATTGACTGTATAACAAATTTATATGCATCTATACATTCGTGGCATTGTATAAACCTCAGAAACTAAAGCCCTTATCCTTTGCTTCCCCCAGTGAGTATACATTAAAGAGCATTAGCTAGTGCTTTTAAATATCAAAATGTTATCAGTTGATGACTGTATTAGAATTGTTTTTCAAAGCATCTTTATTTTTATTTATTTATTTTGTTTTTTCACCCTGGCCCTGAGTCTTGAACTTGTGTCCTTAGGCTTTGTGTGGTCCACATGCCAAAGTCTCAGCTGCCTAAGCCACAGAGATATACCCTATGTTCTTAAGTCTTACTGATTTCCTTTTAAAGAAAATGAAGTTGTTCCATTATTCTTACTGCTTTGACAACAGTGTGAATATTCATGAATAGATAGGTGAAGGTGAGAATTCAAGGCTCAACAGTATATCAAAATGAATTCTATTTCAAAAAATAAAATAATAATTTTTAGTAATTCATATGTTCCTTTTGAACCACTTTCATTATCGTATTAATGATCTTGAGGTTTTTAGAATTTAACAAACTTACTGAAAGCCTAATTTGTGCTAATTATCATAGGTACAAAAATGAACAAGATGCTATTTCAATGCCAGTGATATCTATGAACTAGTAAAGGACTCAAGACATGTAACGGGATGTTTTAGTTGGGTACGATCTAGGTTTCAGTTGCTGAAGGAGAGTGAAGTGACAGCAACACCTTTCGCCTCCCATCCAGGTAACCATTTACTTTGACTGATTTGGCTAAAGTAGATGGAGGGGCCAGAGATGAAATTTGAATCATATGTATACTGAGATTCAAATATACAAACATTTCATAAAAGTAGAATGACTTTATTAAAGATTACAGTAAGACTATTCAGATTATTAAAACTATTCGGAATGACAACGCAACCATTTAAAAAAATCTGGTTAATGTATCAAGTATTTTAATAGATGCTGGTAGCAGTGATATGCTACACAGATTGCCGTCCCTTGTCTCTTTTTATCCTAAAGTCAGTCATTTCTTTTAAGGAAAAATGAGGGGAGGAATAAGGCAAATGAGAGGCAGGCAGCAAGAGAGAGAAGGAAGAGGCATTTTATTTTAGTTGTTTATTCTAGCTGCTTCCTCCTAGACCTGGGACACAAACCTGGGGGTATATGGCTTGCTCCTTTGGAGGCGATAGATCTAACCCCTGCTCCACCAGGGCATGCTTAGCCCCTTATGTCTTGAAGCTGATAGTCAAGTGAGGAATATTGAGATTAATATGGTAAAAAACAGTTAATTAAAATAGAATACTGGGAAAAAATCACAGCAACTATGAAAATGCTCCTAACATGTTTCTGACCTAGTCTGAGGATGTAAAGGAAGACTTCCTAAGAAAGTGATATTTAAGCTGACACAGGAAAGGAAGCTAGGAGTTACATAGGTGACCAAAAAGGATAAGAGTATTCTCAGCAGAGAGAACAGCATATGTTAAGGCACTAAGGTATGAAAGAGGATATCACTGTCCAAGAATTGAAAGAAGCTGAGGTAGAAAATGAATTGAGGAAAATGGCTTATGAATAGAGGCTGGGAGAGAGGTATTAAGGACCCAAATATTTAGGGCTCTATATGCCATTTAAGAATTTAAGACTTCAGTCTAAGCAATGGGAAACCAGATCCAGGAATAGTAGATCTGAGGTCAGAGTATTGTGGCGTTCCAGTTACAATGTAGCATCTGATACAGAAACCCACCTGGATCCAGCCTGATGATAACTTGTGGTTACCCAGGGAAAACAGCTGTGTAAATGTGAAGAGCTGTAAAACTGAACTCTAACTTTTATGAGTCCAGCAACTTGCTGTTAGAATTTTTTGAATACTTAGGTCAAATCACAGATAGGGAAGAAAAACCTTGTCATCTCTGCCCAGGTTTAGAATGAGTTTATCCACAATCATTTAAGTCATTTTTTCCTCCTCAGGACACTTTTTATTTTATTTAAAAGGAAAGGTACAGGCAGGAATGAAGGCAAGCAGGCAAGCAGACAGGCAGGCAGGAAGAGAGAGGAGGAAGAAGCACTTCATTTGTTTTAGTTGTTCATATTGGTGTCCCCCCCCCACCCCGGCCGGGAGTTCTGAATTGGGACCTTGGGATGTATGTGGGACTGCTCCAGGGTGTGCTAGACCGCTAGGCCACCAGGGCATGCCTGGAATTCTTTTTTCCAACTTGAACAAAAAAAAAAAAAAAAAATCCAGTTTGGCCAAAAACGGGTTTCTAAGTATATCTTAAAATTGCAAAATTAAAATCTTAATGTAAGTATGTCATTCTAAGTTAACAATTTGTAATTTGGACAGTGAAAAATGAGATAATCAAAACTTTTGTTGCCATCCCTCTTGGAAAACAAACAAAAACACAACATAAATGGATGCATTGCTGAGTATTTTTAAATTGTGGTTGTTCAGTGAATAGTTTCAATAAATATGAGGCATTATGATAGGCATTAAGAGTACAACTGTGAATAAGACAGACTGACCTGGGCATGTGATGCTCACAGTCTAGTGAGTAAGGTAGTCATTGTACAAATAGTTATTGGTAATTATGCTGAGTGCTATGAAAGAATGATTGATTAAAGCGCTCCCTGGTAGAGTAGGGTTGGATGCAGTCCATGTACATCCTAAGGTCCTGGGTTTGAGTCCTAAGGCTAATGGGAACAACCGAGATGAACAACTAAATAAAATAAATAAAATGCTTCTTCCTCTTCTCTTTTCCTTCCTGCCTACCTCTGCTTACCTTCATTCCTACGTGCACCTTTCCTAAAGAAAAAAAGAAAAGGAAAGGAACGAATGACAGATTATACAAAATATTCAGTAAATAAGAACAAATATTTACTGAGTAACTATTGCATGCTGGGCACTATGCCAGGTAGAGAACTGAGTGCAATTGCACAATTGAGATGAAGAGTAGAGGCATTTTCAAGGAATTTTATTTCAGATCTGGTGAGGTTTAAAAAGCCATCTTCTTTCCTCTGTCCAGAATGCTTCAGGGAAGGAGGAACATACTTGATTAAGTTCACTGGGAAAAGAAAAGATCAAGTTTAGAGGAGGCCTTCTTGTCCTAAAATTAGTTTGTAAGGCTCATGCAAGTCTTTTAATCAAGGGGCATCCCCAGTGTGAGGGACTTTTGTATCTGGCAAACTAGAGACTTTAAAAGGTTGTGTGACAAGCCACAGGGACCAGGCTTTCCCTATGGGATGAATGCTAAGTGCTGAATTTGCTTCAGAACTTGGCATACGGTCTGAGCAGGCAACAAGTCATAATCATGTACTGTTTTTCGAAGCAGATTTAAATGTCAGCCCACCCAAATATAATGCTTCTGCTTGTCAGCTATTTTCTTATTAATCTTTTTTTATTTTTGATGTAACTTTTGATTTATAACACAATATAAGTTTGCTGAAGTATTTTTAATTAAGAAATTTTAATTGATTATTAAAGGAATTTTTCAGGATCAAAGGAGGAAATATTTAATATCAAAATTTTACACAAGTTTGATAACTTTTCTTTTTCTTTTTCTTCCAAAACTTCATTGTTCTTCCTCAGGAAAAAAAAGCCATATCTAAATATAGCTACAACTTAATTAAGCCTTTGAACAATTAATAAAATAAAGTAATAAAAACTTTTGCCTTTAAAAAAGCTCTAAAGGTTTTTTTGTGTGTGTGCGTGTGTATTTTCATCTTGTTTTTAGTAAGAAGCAGGACTTTATTGACTTCTGTATTTTACTTTTGCTCTCATAATATGTTGAAGGCTTTAAAAGTGAAATTAACACCCAAGGGACTTACTTGTAAGGTTGACACACTGCTGCTTCTATTGGCACTGAGCATAATCCGCACGACCTCGAGGAAGCAGTGAAATTTATTTTTTAACTTCTCTGAAAATCACTTTAATCTTTTAAATTTAGAGTATAATTTTGGTTGTAGTAGACTTTAATCTAATTAGATCTCCTTCAAGCCTTCAGCATACGAATATGTAGATGGATTTTTTTTTCTGATTATAAAATATCAGATAACGTAAGCTATAGTTGACATCAGTATTCAGTGTTTACAACTTCAGTTTTTTGTTCTTATTTTTCACTGAGATTAAAGTTTTGAAGCTTTGGGAATTAGTTCAGTTTGTGTTTTATAATCGTGGGGCAAATAATACCCAGCGTGCCAGAAAGTATGATAAGTATACAGTAGTTCATAACTATTCCCCTTAGTGTCAAAGTTACCAGATTATTTGCTTAAGGTTGCTTTATAACAGGATTCCTTAGGCTTGGCACTAATGACATTTGAGGCAAGATAATTCCTTTCGTGAATGATATTCTGTGCATTGTCAGATGATTAGCATCATCCTTGTTCTTTACCCATAGATACCAGTAGCAAACTCTTTCCCGGCACAGGTTGTGACAACCAAAAATGTCTCCAAACATTGTCATTATCTTCTGATAACTCCACTGAGCAACATTGCTTGATAAAGTAGGATATACAAGTGTGTGCCATGAATTAAAATAAAAAAACTGCATTTATTTCTGATTTTTTTTATCAAATTGATAAAATCCAATAAATCTTGTACTAAGAGCTTGAGGTACTCTAAATACAATAGATGATTTCTTTTATTAACAGTCACTTGGCTGCTACACCATTTCTAGCCCTTGCTTCCAAGACAGTGACACTGACTTTTTCAACTATTTCATCTGGTATTTACTTCTTTGTTTAATAATTTTATATTTTAACACTTTACTTCCTATATGAGATAGGAATTTAGCTTACTTATTCCATCTTTCCCTTTTATATTTTCCCATTATAGTTATATCACAATTTTTAGCAAATCTATAATCAATATTCATATAATCATGACTATGAAAATATTGTTTACTACAGTCAAGTGATCTTCATCCTTTCTTAAGGGTTTTTTTTTTCTTGATGTTACTATGCCCTCATCCCCAGTTTTGTCTTTTTGAAAGATCTTTAAATATATCTTCTGTCACTCTTCAATAGATCTGTGCAGTGCTTCTCAAGACAATTTTCCTATTTAGGAAAATGTCGGCTAATTATTTTCCTCCTGAGCACATCCCTCTTGAAGCTCCTGATCATCTACTTTAATCTGGACTAAGTTGCTCTTATTAAGTTGCCCACTTTACTTGCCAATAACCTGAGTTTTCCCTATGCTGTCATCCGAGGGATTTTATTTGCCTGTCTGCTGTTAGATCCTAAGTATAGTAGGTCTCAGGTCTTTCTCCTATTTCTTGTTTGCTGTTGCATCTCTGTGGGATACATCATAGAGTCCTTCCCCTACGCATCCATTTTCTGAGATTTTTCTGGACTTCTCCTGGTTCATTTCCCATCAGTAGCTCTGTGAGTACTTCAGTGTGAACTTTTGCCTCTCTGCTTAGTCATTTACCATTTGTCCACCTGCTTTTCATGTTTATAGACTGGGGTTTGAGGTTACAGATATCGCTTAGTTTAATTGAACATGGAGACTTTCTTATTTGTCTTTTAATTTGGGGACAGTTTTTGAGAGGCAAGGAAAAAGAAATTGTCTTTTCTTTTTTTCCCTTCCTGAAACTGTAAGTCTTTACTTTCTCAGATAAAGTATAAGGTGTTTAAGTACTACTCTCCATATGCCTTATTCCCGTACTGCACATTCACATTTGAAAAGCTGTGAATCAAATATTTGTAACAATAATATTGTAAAGGTATAAACTAATAATTTTTTTAAATTCAAACGTATTTATGTTTGAAAGATAAGTATATATGTAATATGGCAAAAGTGTATTCATTTATTGAGGTGTGGAGGTGAAAAAGAATTTTGTCAGAATAGGGTTTGGATGCAGTCCACATACATCCAAGGTTCCAGGTTCTCATCCTGGGACTGGCAGGAACAACCAAGATGAACAATTAACTAAAATAAAGTGCTTTTTCCTGCCTGTCCACTTCTGTTCTTCATTCCTGCTTACACCTTTTCTTAAAAAAGAAAAAAGAAAAAAAAGAATTTTAAGATTCTGAGTATATTTTCAGTATTTTCCAATACATAACTTTTTTCTTGCTCATGTCAGTTTTCAAATGTTCCTCTCTCTGGGATTAGCTTCTGTTTTCTGTCTGCATTATCATCAACCTTATGTAAACCCACCCACCACCACCACCCAGCCCACCTTGCTTAATTAGCATTGCATCTTTTAGCATTCATAAGCCCCTTCCATGAGAGGTCTTGTCATTTTTCAGGGTTATAAAGGAGTAAGTACAAGTCTCTGTCACTTGCTAAATGCAGCACCACTAATTCCCCTTAATAAGACATCTTAATATTGTCTCATTCCTTTAAAAGCTTGGGTTTCATTTAAGAACTCATGTTGCTTTCTTTCATAAAATAATATTTCATTTTGGTGGTTGTTATTGTTAAAGGCTTTATTCATGGGTATTCGACACCTAGATATGACTTTAGCAAGAGAAGCTCTACAGTGTAAGATATATAAAAGCAGTGGTACTTAGGTCAATCATGCCCTCATTCTTTAGATTACACCACTAATATATGTTATATATTTCAGCTTTTAAATACAGCACATAGATTGCAATGATATTATATATAATAAAATGCTAATGTTATGATTTTTCAGAAAAGTTAGGTTAAAGTCGTTTTAAAATGGTGATGTTTTAAAACTTAACACCATTCTCTATTTGACCTGCCAATGTACATATTTTCACTGATGAAAGAGTAGCCACTCCCTAAATCAAAGAAATGTGTGTTACCTAAAATAATGTGCCTAAGTATTGAATAGTAGAGGTTACGTGCCTTCAGAGAGAGTTCATCCAAGTGCCTAAAACTCTGATTTTGGTGAACAACCTAAAGTAGATCACCTGTATTATCTCTGTCAGGCTCTTTTCAATGGCTTTTTTCATACATATGCAACAATATATTATGACAGACTGTACAGCTTACCTAAACCTAGCGGTACAGGATAAATCAGGATAAATAACTCTAATATATGATCTTTACTATTTGTACTCATTGTCACTTATTTATTCAAATCTCTGAAGCACAGTTGACAGGAATTTTCTTCTATTTACAGAGGAGGAAACTGAATTGGGGTACTGTGACTTGCTCAAGTTCAAACAATTAATAAATATCAAATCCTTGACTCTAAGCCATGTGCTTTATCCATTATACCTCTTTCCCTCAAAACAGATGATGCATAAATATGTGTGTACATATATAAATATATATATATATAATTTTCTAGTGATGGTAGTTTAAGAATTTCCTAATTTACCTGGCATTAATTTAGTGTGGCTAGTCTAATTAAATCTCCTTAAAACCTATTACTCTTTAAAAACTGTTTTTTAACTTAACAGAATAAGCATATTGAAGTTAAAATTTCTTCATGTCTTAAAGTGTATTGTCTTTTTGTCTTTTAAAAGAAAAATATTAATTTCTGCTTCTTTCCTGGGTTCTTATTTTGACAAATTATTTTCTCAATAGGCTATTCTAAGTAGCTGCTGAATTATCAACTAGCTGAGGCCAAATATGTTGAGAACGAGATGCCTGATTCGAAGGGAATGTATCTTGTTCTTTTTCTTATATTTGAAAATTTTAGGCTAGTTTTTCCAGCTCTGACAATTTATGTCACAAATATTAATATAGCTGTCTTTGTAAGAAGTATCTAACCCAAAGCAACATTAAAGAATAGGTGAGATAATATATTACTGTTATTATAGCTTGATTAATATTTCTTAGTAAATAATTGCAGTCATTTCCTAATGTAACCGGGAAACCAAAAACTGAAAACTCTTTCTAATGTCCTTTCTTTTTTTAATCTAAAAGGGGGCCTGGCTTCTTAATGCTTGGCAAAAAAATCATTTTTCCCATTTAGGGAGAATATATATATATATATATATATATATATATTAGACTATATTTGGTTAACATGGTGTTTCAGAAATGTTGAAAATATGCCAGATGAAATATGACCAGCTGTACTCCTTTTATCTAACTAAATTATTTCACATACAAAATCTTAGGCTGAATTTAAAGCTTTAACCATTGGAATTTATACTGTGATATGATTATAAAGTGTTTATACTGTGATGATATGTAGCAGTAAATGTCTCAAATGCACAGTCTTTGTCTTCCAGATTTGGTTTGCTATAAATGTTTACATTTTAGATTCTGTATCTTGGCTAAAGATAAAACTATTCTTCTGAGTGTTTGCTAGATAAATGTTTATTTTTCTGAGGCAAACTTTAAAAAATGTAATTAATAAATTTAGCTGATTTATTTGTTCTTTAGTCTTATTTTGAGACTTGCATTTTGTCATTAAGTTTATATACAAGAAAAATGTATAATCTGCCTATATTGATTGCTTTTAGGAAAGCATTTATTACTAAAATCATAATACCTATTTATATAAACTGGGAAAAAATTCAGTCTTTAATATGAGGCTGAATAATGTGAAAAGATGCCTTTATATTTCTAGCTGTAATTATCACAGCATTTATTTCTCCAGAAGCTATTTATAAAACTTATGAAAGGTTACAAAGGTATTTAAAGCCAATGATGTTGGATTTGACAAGCTGGAAAATAATGTTAAAAATCGCAATCTAACTCTCTTACTGCTTTTACAAAATAGTTATTCTGGTTTCTTTATATATACTACTGCTCTCAGCACTACTTATATTGTTTGCTCTCAAGTGTATTGTAGTGTAATGGTGACATCCGAATCCCAAACCATATAACTTCCGCTTAAATACTGTGTATTTTGGCATAATTCTGTAAGTACCACTTCAGTCTTGGTCATCTGTATTTGCTCTTCAGTATCTCAGGTTAGCTTTTGATGGCGATGTATTTTCAGAAGCTACCACATTATGTTCGTTTTCCATTTTGTGGAACTTTCAATTTCAGTTATGAAAGAAATGTGAATCAGTGCAACATCTGTGCCAGTGGGTTGCACACTCAAGCTGCTACGGGAGTTAGACAGATTATTTTATATTATTAAAAGTGACTGAACTAGTTAAAGGTTGGCAAATAGTTCAGATTATTTTAAGCTGTAGCAAGGGCTTCACAAAATACAGCTTGAAGCCTTCAGTGTGCAACCTCTGATAAAATAGTTTTCCATCTTTCTGCTGTTCACACACTGCTCCAAAATTACACATACATTAATTGATTAGGAATGGGGAGCAGTGGTTTAAGACTTTCAGAGTATACAATTAAATATAGCTTCTATTTTGGGAAATCCCTGTAAAATATATTTGAAAAGTAATGTTAACTGTCTGAAAGATCATCTTTCCAAAACACACGAGCTTAGTTTATGGTGTTTACTTTCTGCCAAAACTTAGAAAAAAACATTCACAGTTAACTTCCATAATATAAAATGTCTATCTCACTAAGCATTATGGAAGCAGTGGTTAACAGGTACAATGTTGTTAGACTGTGTAGTTAATGTGAATATGGACATGCCTCCCAAACAGATCAAAGCCTAATCTCTTCGACAGTTATAAGAGTAATAGAGCTTCCCATGGGCCTCTTGCTGTTACACACTGAAACTGTTTGTTTGCAAAGTATGCCTGAGGGAGGAGAATGTGTTTATAAAGATGAGCAAGTTAAGAAAAAGGTTGTCTTTTGACATTTCAACTAATCTGTTTCAGTCTTTGGTTTATGTAACATATAGGCTGTTTGCTGGCAGGAAAAACTGACTTTTTCACGTATGCTTTATGTCATTTTAAATTGGACATTGATTTTCATACCTGATAATTCCTAAGTGTACAATGAAATAGATTCTGATGTCATTAAAATGAGGTGTACTGCCCTCCAGCCTTTTCTAAACCCTTAGTCTTGCGTTCCCTAATTAAATATGTTCCACTGAAGACAATTTTTTATTAATTTTTCAGAATCTCTTTCTTTGTATAATATGAACTATTTAAAAGTTAACCTTTATATTTATTTAGTGCTTAGTGTAAAATTTTTTGTTCTTTTCCTGCTAAAATGACTTGCGTAGGTAAAATGATGGCAGTAAGTAATTTTGATTGCAAAATATATTTGAATATTTACAGAATTGAAATAATGTAGTCATAAATAAAAGTTAATTCATTTCAGTGAGAAAAAAGTAGTAATAATATTACATATTTAAATCTAATACATGCTATATTATCTCAAAATATTTCATTTATAACTAATATTTCCTGGAGCAACTTATCATAGAGCGATCATTATATAAAGTGTGGAAATTCTGGAAACCCTTAAGTTTTATATCTAATAAAAGATAAATTGTAAATTTTAGGGAGGGAAATATTTTTAAAGTGTATAAACTGCTTTAGTTGAATTTTGAGGGATAGATAGGAAAAGAATATTTTGCCCATTTGGATAGAATTTTTGCAGTATTGTTTCTTCTAATATCTAAATATTTTATTGTTTAGTTGTCAGGAATTTTATTTACATATTATCATGTACTATTTCTTATGGTGCTTTTTTTACTATATTATGATAAAAAAATTTGTCACTCAAAGGAAAATTTATTTCCTTTAAATTTTAGTTATAAAGGTTTATTTTTTTTAATTTTAGATTTAAAAACTATTGAAGTAACATTGCACTATATGTAACATTATATAGCTTGAAGGTATACATGTTTGTAAATCAACATCTGTGTATGCTATGCTAAGTCCACCACTGATAGCCCAATTCTATTCTTTACCATATAATTGTACCCTTTTACCCATTTAGCCCGCCTTTCCTCCCCCTCCCTGTCTAGTAACCACTAATTTGGTCTTATAGCCTAAAGGTCTATGTGTGTTTGATTTGGTTCATTCATTTGTTTGGTTATTCTGTATACCACATGTGAATGAAATCATGCACTGTTTGTCTTTCTCCATCTGACTTATTTCACAGAGCATAATTCCCTCTAACCCCATTCATGTTGTTGCAAATGGCAGGATTTCATCTTTTTTTAAATAGCTCAGTAGTATTCTAGAATGTGTGGATGTGTGTATGCATATCTTCTTTATCCACTTTTTGGTTTGTTATAGTATCATTTGTTTATTTGAACTTATGTGTCTCTTGAGATTGTCATTGAGTTCCCAAAGACATCTCTAAGGCCAGGGTCATGAAGTGTATTGCCTATGTTTTCTTCTTTGTAATTTTATGGTTTCAGGTCTTAAATCCAAGTCTTTAATCCATTTTGAATTAACTTTTATGTATGGTGTTAGGGATGGTCTACTATATGTTCTGCTTCCATCTTTTGCATACTGTTGTCCTCTTACCACCATTTATTGAAGACTCTGTCCTGCTCTTGTACTCTCCTGGTTCCTTTGTCATAAATTAGTTTTCTGTATATATGTTGGTTTATATTTAGGCTCATAATTCTGTTCCATTGATCTTTGTGTCTGTTTTTATTTCAATGGCATGAAATTTTGGTTACTGTTATGATTACTTATTGCTTTGTAGTATAGTTTGAGGAGCAAGTTACACAGTTTTAATTTAGATGTTTGACAGGTTCTTTTCAGAGGATGTAAAATAAAATGACTTACTAATTAAAAAACTACTTGTCAAAAGTATACTCTTGTTTTCTCTTCTAACACATGTTCTTTTTTAATGTTAATAGTATTATAGACTATATTGAAGAGACTTAAAACTATAAGTTAATTTATCTTGAAAGTATAAATTTTTCCAAGAAAATAATTCTTTGTATTTCAATTTTGTGCTTAATATAATTGTCCAGGAATACTACATGAGAATCTTTAAAGTTGATTAACTGAATGGAACAGTTTCTACTGTTTCACATTAGATTCTCTAGTTGCTACAAATGAAGCCAGTGTTTGTGAGCTTCCAACAGTAGCAGTTTTTTATAGGTAAATTGCAGTCATTTACTCTGAGACCATTTTTTATTTTAATTAGATTTTCTTATTCTGTTTCTAAACATGAAAAATAAGCTACAACAGAATTGATTTACCTAAGATCACTCAGAGAAGCTATGTAGTGTCTTGTCTCTATAGTTTTCACTCTTAAGAAAGTAAGCTCTGAACATAAACGTAGATCAAACTACCAGCTCTATACCTACAGCCTAAGAGACCTGTAATACGTTACTTAATCTTTTAAATTAATTTTTAATCTGTTAAATGGGGTAATATGTACCTCTTAAGATTGTTGTGAAGATTAAATGAGATAATAACACCTATTAAGCGCTGTACTGTGCATGAACATTATACATGTTATTTATTAGTAAGATTTGTTTCCCAACTTTGACTTTATTTAGATAACTTATCAATTTCTGTTCTTGATTTAGAAATTATTTCTTAAATATGGAGTAAGCCATATTTCTTCCTTAAATATATACCTGTACTCTCTTTTCCCTAAGTTACTTGATTCCTTCTCTCAGTGACTGGAAATTTTAGAGTTATTTTTGACTTCTCCCTTTTTAATAAGCCCTACATGTACTTTGTTATTTTAGTCCTATAGCGCCACATTGTATGACAAATTGGGCCTTTTTTTCCATTCCTTTTGCCTTTCCAGGTATGGCTCTCATTATTCTTGTGCCAATTGCATAGCAAAATCTTTATTCCACAACTCCTCTAACTTCTATACACCGTAATCCAAAGTCAGTTTACTCAGTGGTCATTTGAACTCACATTCTTTTAGTTCTTTGTAAGCTTTTGTGATGAAGAAAATACTTTAAACTCATCTTTGTAGTTCTAGTGCTTATCACAGATTTCTTGCACACAGCTGAAACTGTAAATTTTGACTAAAGTCAGTATTTCTTTAAATGTCCCCAAATTTTTTCTTCCCATTTTTCTACTTTAAGTGTATATTTTTAATGTTTCTACATTATTCTTTTCTTTAAGGTTTTTTTAAAGCTGACTTGAGGCATAATTTGAGAGCTACTTGAAACTCCCTTTTTATTCAACTAGTATATAAAGTATAAAATCATAGTATATAATTTTCTTTCATTTCAAATTTGCATTTTGCTTTTTACAGGAAAAAGCTCATTATCTGATATAGGTCAGTCTGAATTGTGTATTTGGTATGTTCTGACCTTGTGTAAAAGTAAATCACTCTTGGGATGATGAAATTTTAAAGAGTTTTATGAAGACCTGATGAAAGCCAGTATTGTGATACTGCTTGTAGTAGGAATGTTTTTTGTTTTTTTATGCACTGTAATTAATTCTGAGTCTCATTGAAAAGGGATTGATTATGATATCAAATTCAGTGACTTAATAGCAGAATTTATTATTTCTTTTTCAGCAAACAAGTAGAAATCTCTGAATGTTAATATAGGCCATCCTTGTGGCTTAGGCAGCTGAGATGCTGGGGATCAGACCATGTAAAACCCAAGGACCTTGGTTCACCATTGGGGCTGGGATGAGAAGAAATAATTAACAGACTAAATGTTTCTTCCCTCCTTAAAATGCTGCATCCTCCCTTAAAAAAAGAAAGAATATAGATTCAATCACTTGGAAAAGTGATTTGCCATCTCCTTTAATACTAAAATCTTTGAGGCACTAAATGTTGTATCAAATGCATTGTTAGTGTTTCAAAATTTGCGTAGATTTTGACTGACTGTTTTTATATGCTTTGGTTCTTTTACAGCTAGTTTGTGTGTGTTATTTTGATCTTATTGACGTTGTTCAATAAGACGTTGTTAAATTAGTTATTCATCTTGTTTGTTTGCTGGCAGCCCCAGGACACTATCCTGGGACCTTGGGATGTATGTGGTTTGCACCCAACTGCTATTCTACCATGGTGCCTAGACAGTGAAACTTTTATCTCTAGTTTTTCATTTGCCTTTCGCTGTTGTTTAAGGTATTTTGAGAATATGAAGATTTTTAATCAGGAGGTAACAGATTCATCTTTCCAAGGCCAGGATCATGGCCAGTGAAAAGTTTACCACAACACTGTTTAAATCTCTTTTTTTCCTTCTGTTTTTGGGATATAATTGGCAAATAGAAATTGTATACATTTAAGGTGTAAAGTTAATGACTTCATATACTTTGACATTGTAAAATAATGACTGAAATTATGTTAATTATAGCATCTGTCACCTTCCATAGTTGCCATTCTGGCTAATACAATTATTCACATAAAGAAAGGGAGGAAGAAGTATTTTTGTTTATACTTAGTTGTTTATTTTAGGAACACCTCACCCCAACCCTGGTCTCTAACTGGGGTCCTTATTAGGCTTTACTTGGTCCATACCCCAGCTGCCTCAGCTGTCTGAGCCACAAGTGGATGCCTCATTTTTAATCAGGATATTGAGGTTCTTTTAATTGCTTGTATCAATTCTTAGTAATTTTAATATAAATCTCTTATCATATATTTAGTGTGCAAATATTTTCTCCATTCTATAGATTGTCTTTTCTTTTTGATGTTTGTTTCTTTTGTTTGCAGAAACTTTCTAGTTTGATTCAGTCCCACTTACTTATTTTGGCTTTTGTTGCCTGTCTAAAAACTCATTGCCATGATCAATGTCAATGAGCTGTTCCCCTGTTTTCACAGAGGAATTTTATGGTTTTGTCAGTGGGAAAGGTCCTTGAGAATCCCACTTCAAGGTCCTTGAGAATCCCACTTCAAGAATGAAATAAGGACTCCCTAATACTGCAGCAATTTGAAGGGAAAGAGAAAGTTTAATGCAAAGAGCAGTAGAGCCCTGGGGGCCTTCCAAGTGAAAAATCCACATGTTGGCCCTAACATCAACTTTATATAAAATTTAGAGTTCTAGGAGTGGAGAAAGGAGCAGTTACAAGGTGGAGTTATGTTAGTATTTTCCAGGTATAGGTAGGTAGTCCCCCTCCACCCACCAATTCTTTTATGGTCAGTGCAGAACTGTCATGGTAAGTTACATGCTGATAACATTTCGTTTTTGTTTTTAGTATTGTATTGTGGTAACTTTATTTCACAAATTAAGCTCATGTACGTTCCCCCTATGTACAGTTTCCTTGTTCCTCATATATATGCCAGCATACTCCTCCTTCCACTAGTTCAGCAAGAGTTCTTCAACACTGTCCAGTGGGCCCATCACCACTCCCCCCACAACCCCCGCCCGTTATGTTTCATCTGTTCCATTGTTTTGTCTATTCACATTCCACCTATGCATGAGATCATCTAGTATCTATCTTTCTTCTTTGGACATTTTTTCACTTAGCATAATCCTCTGTGGATCCATCCACAATGATTCAAGTGATAGGATTTCATCTCTTCCAAGGACTGTGTAATATTCCATTGCATATATATATATATATATATATATACACACACACACACACACACACACACATTTTCTTTATCCATTCATCTGATGTTAGGCACTTAGGTGATTTCCAGTTCTTAGCTATCGTGGATAGTACTTCAATAAACATGGGGGTGTATACATCTCTGCAAATGAGTCTTTTTTCTTCTTTTGGGTAAATACCCAGAAGTCAGATGGCTAGATCATACGGTACTTCCATCTTCAACTTTTTGAGGACTCTTTAAACTGTTTTCCACAGGGGTTGTACCAATTTGCTCTCCCACTAACAGTGTAAGCATTCCCTTTTCTCCACATCCTGGCCAATATTTGCAGTTTCCAGACTCTTGTATAATAACCAGTCTCTCAAGTATAATTATTGTTTTGATTTGCATTTCTGTGATAGCTAACAAGTAGGAACATCTTTTCATATGTTTGTTGGCCATCTCTATAGCCTCTTCAGAAAAATGTCTCTTATTCTTCTTCCAATTTTTTTGATTAGATTGTCTGGTTTTGTTATTGAGTTTTATGAGTTCTTTGTATATTTTGAATATTAAGCTCTTATCAGAAATACGGAATGCAAATATGTTCTCCAAGTTGCTATGTTGTCTTTTTGTTGTGGTGATGTTTCTTTAACTGTGAAGAGCTTTTTAGTTTAATGTAGTCTCAATTATTTGTTTTGTTTTTGTTTCGCTTGATGTTGAAGTTGAATCCCCAAAGCCTCTCTATGGCTGATGTCATGGAATGTCTTTCCAATGCTGTCTTCTGAGAATTTTATGGTTTCTGGTTGTGCGTTCAAGTCCATAGTTCACTTTGAGTTTATTTTTGTGAATGGTATTAGAGGTTGGTCTAGCTTAATTCTTTTCCATGTGACTGTCCAGTTATCCTAACATCATTTGTTGAAAAGACTTTCCTTTCTCCAAGTATGCTTTTGCCTTGTTTGTCATAGATTAACCCACTGTGTGTAAGCGAGTCCATTTTTTGGTGATTTGGTTCTATTCCACTCATCTAAGCCTCTGTTATTATTCCAGTACCATACCTTTTTGTTATCTATCACTTTGTAGTATAATTCAAAAGTCTGGGAATGCAATCCCTCCCAATTTGTTTTTTTCTCATAATTGCTTTGGCTATTCAGGATCTTTTGTTGTTCCAATCAAGTTTGAAGATTTGTTGTTTTTGTTGTTCTATTTCCTTGAAATAAACTCCTGGGATTTTAATGGGGACTGCATTAAGTCTGAAATTGCTTTAGGTGATATGAACATTTTAACAATATTGATTCTTTCCATCCTTGAGCAGGGGATTTTTTCCATCTCTTTATATACATCTCTATTTCTTTTAAAAAGGACTTAAAGTTTTCATTGTACAGGTCTCTCACCTCCGTGATACTTGATTCTTTTTACTTCTATTTTAAGCAATGTGATTTTCTTGATTTCATTTTCTTCTCTGAAGGTTTGGTAAAATTTATTAGTAAAGCCATCTGTTCTTGGGCATTTATTTTTAGGGAGACTTTTGATTACCTCTTCAATTTCCTTGCTTGTGATTGTTTTGTTCAGGTTTTCCAGTTCTTCCAGGTTAAGTCTTGTTAGGTAGTACTTTTCTAAAAATCTTTTTTTAGATTTTTTTTTAGAACTGTCCTTGTCCTCAAGGTTGTCCACTTTATTAACAGAGAGCTGTTCATAGCAGACACTTAAGATGTTTTGTATTTCTGTGATAACTATTGTAACTCCACTTTCCTTTCATTTCTGATTCTAGTTATGACAATTTTTTTTTTCTTGGTGAGTCTAGCCAATGATTTGTCAATTTTATTTTTTCAAAGAACCAACTCGTTTCATTGATCTGTATTATCTTTGTTTTCCTTATTTCTGCTTGAAGTTTTATTATTTCTTGTCTTCTACTCATTTTTTACTTTAATTTGTCTTCTTTCTCTGGTTGTTTTAAATGTAGGGTTAGATTGTTTATTTGAGATTTTTTTTTTGTTTCTTAAGGTAGGCCTGGATTGCAATGATCTTCCCTGTTAGTACTGCTTTTGCTGCATCCCAGATTCTGGTAGCCTGTGTTTCATTCTCATTTGTCTCTTAAGTATTTTTAAAGTTTTTCTTTGATTTCCTCTTTCACTCAAAAGTCATTCCGAATCATACTGTTTAGTCTCCAATTAGTTTGGTCTTCCATTTTTCTTTTTGTGGTTGATTTTCTAGTTTTAAGCCGTTGTGGTCAGAGAAGATACTTGGTATAATTTCACTCTTTGCAAATTTGTTGAGACATTTTTTTGTCTTCCAATGTATGATCTATTCCTGAGAATGTTTTATTAGGAGTTCTGTAGTCATTGATGATGTGTTTGGCATATGTCTGTTAGACCTAACTATTCCAAATAGGTCATTTAAAGCTGCTGTTTCCCTGTTAATTTTCTGCCTGGATATTCCTTCATTTGCTGCATACATGTTAATAAGTGTTATGTCTTCTTGCTGCATTGACCCCTTAATCATTATGTAATGTCCATCTGTGTTTTTAATCGGAAGTCTGTTTTATCCAATATAACTATGGCTGTTCCTGCTTTTTTTGGTTGTGATTTGACTTTACGATTGTTTTTCCAGCCATTGACTTTGAACCTTTGTTTTTTTTTAAATGAAAACATGGAAAGTTTACAAATAATTGTGAATTACATTGGGGCACTAACTATCAAGGGGTTCATTACTCTAAAATGTACCTTGGGAATGAAAGCGAGTATCAAAGAAAGGAACATATTGAAAAGATGGAACCTTTCCCTAAGATTGGGATTCTTGTCATCTGGAGGTGTAGTTATTGTCCATTGGTGGTGCTATGATTATCTTTTGAAAGAATGTGAGTTTCCTGAATGCAGCAGAAGGTTGAGTTATAAATTCAGCCATGCTATGTCTTTTGATTTGTTGAGTTCTATCAATTAACATATAGGGTGATTTTTGATAGGTAACTGTTTATTACCTTTTTGTAAATTGTCTTCTGAGTGTTGTGTTACAGATAGTTCCTCTGTTTTTTCTCTCTCTTCTTAGGTGAGTTGAGTGTATTTATATTTTTATTGATTTCCCTATTTGTTTCTTTACTTTTTCCCTGGTGATGTGTTTTGTGTTACCTTGAGGTTAGCATTAAGATGTTTATTTCCTATTTTTATTTGAAAGCAGTTTAATCTTGCATTCATTCTAACTATTCACATTTTCATTCTTCTGTCCTCCTCCACACTTTGTATATTTTGCTGTCTTATAGTTTTTAAATGGTGTTTCTTTACACTTTATAGAACATCCTTTAGTATTTTTTGTAGAGCTGGTTTTGCGGTGATGAATTCTTTTAACTTTTGCTTACCTGAAAAGCTTTTAATCATCCCTCAGTTCTAAATGATAAGCTCACAGGGTTTGGTATCTTAGGCTAAAAATCCTTTTCTTTCAGCATTTTGAACAATCATGCCATTCCTTTCTAGCTTATAGAATTTCTTCTGAGAAGTCCATTGACAGTTGTATGGGAACTCATTTGTATGTGGTTCATTTTTCTTTAGCTGATTTTACAATTCCTTATTCTGTATTTTTGACTTTTTGTTGACAATGTTTCTTGGTGTAGGTCTGTTTGGGTTTCTTTTGATAAGGACTCTAAAAGTCTTTAATCCAGTTTGTTTTGATTTTTCTGTATAATGGAAGGAAGGAATCCCATTTAATTATTTTGCATGTGAATATATAGTTTTCTTACCACCATTTCCTGAAGACTTGACTCTATTCATTTTGTATTCTTGATGGTCTTGTCAAAGATCAGCTGGCCATTATACATGACTTGACTTCTGAACTTCTAGTCTTCTGTTGCCCTGCATGTCTGATTTTATGCTAGTTCTAGTCTTGATTATTATAGCTTTATAATATAGTTTGAAATCAGAAAGTGTTGTGTTCAACTTAGTTCTGTCTTCAGTTTTTTTCGTCGAGATTGTATAGGTTTCAATATAAAGATCTTTCACTTCCTTGCTTAAACTTATTCCTATTTTGTTTTATATGATTTTGTATCTTGCAACTTTACTCAAATTTATTAGTTCTAGCAGTGTTTTTGTGGAGTTTTTAGGGTTTCCACATATCAGATCATGCCATCTGTAGCCAATTTTACTTCTTCCTTTCTGATTTCAATGCATTTTCTTTTTCTTATCTATTTTCTCTAGTACTTTATTGACTAGAAGTAGTGAGAGTAGGCATATTTTTCTTGTTTTTGATCTTAGAGATAACAGCAAGTAAATAGATAACACTTTTGGGAGTTTCAAAAGGAGAAGAAAGGGACAGACTGCTATTTAAAGAAACAATTGCTGAAAAATTCCCACATCAAGAGAGGTATATGGACATCCAGAAAGATAAAGCTCAAAAGGACAATGAAGAAGATCAACCCCAAAACTAGTACTCTTGAGACGTATTATCAACAAATTGTCAAAAGTCAAAGACAAAAGCTAATTTTGAAAGCTGCAAAAGAAAAGCAGTTCTTCACATTGAGGAGAACTCTCATAAGCTTATGAGCCAATTTCTCTTTGAAAGTCAGGAGAAAATAGGATGATCTATTCAAAGTGCTGAAAGAAAAAAAATTGCCATTCAAGATACCATAAATTTATCTTTTTTGGTCTAATTTTTGTTCTTCTAGCTGGCTAACTTCAAATGACACTTTCAAATCATTTAAGAAAATATTTTGAACTTAAATGAAATTTTTATTTATGAAAAATATAATACATAATATATATGCTATATATAAAATATTAAAATACAATATCTAAAGGTAAGTTGACTGGATTAGGCACTGCAAATGTTTAATGAAAAGATAGATAAATAATAAGACATACAATAAAAATAAAAATTATCCAAAATGAAGTATACACAACAGGGGAGAAAAAAAAGAAATTGGTTGGAAAATGAACAGAACACCAGGAACATGGGTGTAATATAAAGTGTCATATGTGCATTTGGAATCTCAAAATGAGAAGAGGGTGTGTGAGGCAGAAAAAAAAATACTTAAAGAAGTAATGAGTAAAAACTTCCAAATCTGATGGAAAATATATAAAATTATAGGTCAAAAACTTAATTAAACTCAAGCAGGAGAAACATAATGATACTATATTACAACCCAAAGTCACTTCTTCCAAAAATGACCCAATACATACAAGTAAGATGACAGCAAATTTTTCAAGCAGGCTTTGAACGTCAGAAAATAATGGAGAGACATTGTTATGATAGCAAAAATATCAATTTAGAATTCTTAATCTTATGAGATCTTACAAAAATGAAGATGAAATAAACTTTTCAGAAAAAAACAGAGCTCCACAAATTAATTGCCAGCTGATGTAACTAATGTTAGTAACCCTTTGTCGGTGTTAAGGAAGATTCTTCACGCAGAAGGAAAATGATGCCAGAAATAGTAAATACGTGGTAAATAATGTAAATTTTTAAAGAACTTAGTCTTTTTAGGAAAAGGTCATTAGTGGAGAACATGGAAATCTTAAAGTATATATTAGTTGGTGATAGAGTATAAATGTTAATTTCTTAGTTTTGACTATGTACCATGATAATGTAAGATTTATTTAGGAGTTTGGATAAAGAGTAAAAGAGATTCTGTCTTTGTAGTATTTTGCAAATTTTCTGTAAAGCTAAAATTTATTCCAAATTATAAAATTTGCTTTTAAAATGGGATTTTTTTTTGCTGTTTAAAATAGCTTTAAGGCATAAATAATAACCCATAATAGTGTGCTATGCTAAAAGCATTTGTAGAAGTAAAGTAGCATCCATAGCAGAAAGAACAGAAGAGAAAAATGGAAGTGTACTGTTTACTTCTTATGTGTGACGTTAAATAATATTTTAAGGTAAGCTTAATAAATTAAAAATACATATTCTAAATCCTAGAATGGTCACTAAAATTTAAAAGTTACATTTAACTAGTCAGTAGCATAATAAAATGGAGGTATTAGAAGAAAAAAAACTGAACTGTCCTCTTCCAACAAAGATCATTGGGAAAACTGGGGGAAAAGGTGAAATGATAGATCTAAACCCAATCATACAACAATATTACATTAAATGTGACTGACCTAAATATCCCAAATAAAAAAAGAGATTACCAGAATGGATAAGCATAAAAGAATTAACTACTGATTTGCATTCTAGCATGAATGTATTCCAAAATCATTATACTAGATGATATTATCACATAGCTAATTCATTATATGTGCTTGTAGAAATGTAGGGAATGTAAGGATGAATAGAAATGTTTTAAATGAACTGAAAAATAATTAGTACTGAAAAACAAAAATCTCTGCCCTATTAAAATGATGCTTAATATGATAGAAATTATTATGACTTTTGAATGAGCTTTCATTACCTTCAATATTTTTTCATTATTAGGTTGAACTAAAGCGACAATACAATGACCAGCATTCAAAATTGAGAGGTCTTTTACCTGGTCGTCAATGGTATGAAATTCAAGCATACAGGGCCTTGAACCAGGCCCTAGGTAGGTAAGTGGAGTCAAATTTAATGTTACTGTAATATCTGAGAGTAGGGCTATATGTATAGCTAATCTTGCTACTTCTTATAGTAAATTTGGTCAAATTTTATTTCAGTAGGACTCAAGAATTGATCTGATTTCAATAATATATACTGTAAGTAAAAGTTGAAAAGAGTTGGTAAATAAATGAAACTCAAAATAAAATTCAAAATTTGCCAAAGTTTAAGGAAGATTTATGATTGATTAAACAATAAATGTCACAAAAAGGCACTGGTTTGGGTTTTGGTTTTTTTTTTTAACAATTTCTAATTTATTTTTTTAAATAGTTATATTTGTTTATTTTGTTCATAATGTTACTATTCATTTTAGGAAATTGCCTCTCAGTCTATATTTCATACCCACCCACCACCAGAGTTCATTGTTCTTTACCGCCACCTTATGCCCTCCCCCTATCCCACCCCACAGCCACAGTCCGATTATCCTGCTGTTTCTGTTGCAATTTGTATGTTCATTTGTTTCCTTTCATTTTATTTCACATGTGATGAAGCCATCCTGTATTTCCCTTTTTCTTTCTGACTTATTTTGTCAAACACAATCCCCTCCAGTTTCATCCAGACGGTTGCAAAGGGCACATTTTTATCTTTTTTAGAAGTAGCATAGAATTCCATTGAGTCTATAGACCACAGCTTCTTTCTCCAGTCATCTGTTAATGGGCATTTAGGTTGTTTCCATGTCTTGGCTATTATGAACTGTGCTGCTATGAACATAGGGGTGTATATGTTTTTTTTTTCTGGTTAGAGATTTTGTATCCTCTGGGTATATGCCAGGATTAAGATTGCTGAAACATATGGCAGATCCGTCTTTGTTTGAGGAATCTCCATACTGTTTACCAAAGAGGTTTCACCAATTTAAATGTTTATAGAAACTTACTAGAAAATGATTTAAGTTATGTCTTGTAAACATCAGAATCCAAATGATGATTTATAGGTAAAAAGGAAGCCATTAGAGAAGCGTTCAAACGAATCATGCTCTTGGTTACAAAAAAGTTAGCAGTGGGGTTCACCCTTGTGACTCAGATAACTGAGATGCTGGTTTGCTGTCTATGTAGAGAGCAAGGTTTGAGACTCTGGACCAGGATGAAAAATTAAATAAATAAAGATGTTTCCTCCTTCCACGTCTCTCTCTTGCACCCTTCTTCCCTCCCTCTCTCCCTCCTTCCTTCCCTCCTTTCCTTTCCCTTCTCTCGCTTCCTTCCTCTTTTTAAAAAAATATTAATAGTAACTAGCTGTATACTTTAATTATCATATCCCATTTTCTAAGGATTTTTGTTCCATTAAAATTTGTGTAGTTTTTAAATCATCATTTTCTACCATAATTTTGTATGTAGAACATGAACATTTAGTTTATGAGCATTATATTAGATTTTTATAATTGAATTTAATACTTGTCTTATGAAACTATAAAGTTTAATAATAGTTTAACCATGTGATCATTTTTTCCTGTGAGGCTGTAAGGCATCCAGATTTTAGAAAAAGAAAAATACAGATTTAAATTGAAATCATGAAAACATATTTTCAGTATAACCAGAAGATCCACAGCCAACCATTATCTGATGTAACCAAATCCAGAATTTAGATTTTTCTCAAGTATCTATTCACCCATTTAGCCCATTTGCTTTTAAGCAGATTGCATTGGAGTTCTGATTTACAGATAGCTGGTGGCATGCGACTGTAATTTCTCGATTTAAGTCTCACAACACATCACTTATTTCTCTCTCCATCATTTCAGAATGCTATTCTGCATGAGTTTTTCTTCAAACTAAATTATTTCACTCTATGGGTAATCTGTTAGAGTTAAGCTGCTGTCCTTCTCTGCCTAGAAATCCACTGATACTTCACATCAAGTTGACTACAAATGGTTTTTGAAGCATTTCATCTGTTTACTTTGTCTTTCCCTGTTGATTGACCCATTTAGTTTTGTTCTATTTGAATTTTAATATTCTGCAAATAGTTTCTAAGGGAACCTGGATATATATATATATATATTAAATTGTTGACTTTTAGTCACAATAGTTAACTTCAGGAAAACAAATATTCTTACTTTCATTGAGTGTTTTTGTTTTTAATGGACCTTGAATTTTAAGAAATCATTTAAAGTGAAATTACATTTGTACCCTACTTTGTAATTTATAAACCTTTTCTACATACATTAAACAGGTTGTGTAACATCACCTAACTATTAAATGGCCCTTCACATCTTAGTCCCAACTACTTTTAAAATCTCATCACCTACTTTTTCATCCTTATACCTTATCTCTATCCAGTAAAGTTCTCACTATTAGACATAGACATGTCACTATAAACATACTATATTCTTTGATTACTCTGCCTTGACATAGCATACAATTTATGTGGCAAGCTTCCAAATCAAAACCTAATTGAAGGTCATGAAGGTTTATGATGATATTTTTTTCTCCAAATAGAGTTGCTTATTCCTTAGGAAATCCATAGCATTTTATACATTATATCTATTATAGCATATATCTTATTGTTTTATAATAGCCCTTTATATCTGTTTCCGTCCCTGAACATGTGTTAAACATTTTTGCATTCTCAGAAACTGTCTCAGCTCGGGGCATCCATGCTTGAGAAATGATTGTTGAATTAGTGAAGGATGTCAGGGTCAGTGTTTTTCCCACTGTACTATGTTGGCCAAAGAGCTTCTAGAGCTTCAAAACATACTTTTGTAGAGTTTTTTTAAAAACATGTCTGGGTGTACCCTGGTGGCTTAGCAGTTAAGTCTGCAGCCTTTGTCCAGCACAGTCCACATACATCCAAGGACCAGGGTTTACCACCCAGGGTGATGGGAAACAGCTTCCTCTTTTCTTCTCTGCCTACCTGCCTAGTCACTTTCATTTCTGCCTGCACCTTTCCCTTTAAAAAAAATTATCTAATGTTCATAAATGATATTGTAGTTTGGTATTCTATTCATTGAAAAATGCATAGCCCACTGTCATATTGATTTTCAGAGATACAATATCAATAAGCAGCAACTTGTTACAAAGAAATATATCAAATTACAAATCCAACGAATACTTTACATCATTTGATAAAATTCATAATGTGTGTTAATTGACAGAAAAGATGCCTTTACTCAGGAACTATTCTTCTAAGGTGATATGTCTAGGTCTAAAGTAAGCAGAAACAAATTGAGTTTTTAAAAATGCTATCTTTTTTTAAAGCCTACTCAGGACTTTTAGAGTACTTAAAGTAATATAAGTCTGTGAAATGCAATACTTTGGGACTGTACCGGATGGTTCTGTGACCAGGTCACAACTGCACTATGAGCTTCCTAATGGCTTTGCTTTACTCAAAGTATAATCTCTGTCTCAAGTGGGCATAAGTCATTTGAGCTAGGCAGTATGAAAACAATGGAAAAAGGAAAGTCTTTTCTCTGAACTGTTTTGTCAACTTTCTTCTGTAGAACACATAAACCAAATAGAACCAGAATAGATTGGCATCTGACTTTCCATTGATTTTCAACACTATTCTGTAATATTGGCAATTTCTGTCTTCCTGTCCTTCCAATTTTATGATCTGATGCTTTGGAACCTATGGATTACTTTAAAATAATATATTGAAAAAAGGATGTCATATAAAATTTACATTTTTGAAGGCTCTGCGGAAAAAAAATAACACATTCATTTTACCCCCTCCTCCCAGATACCATGATAATAAAGAATAAAAATGTCAAACCTACAAAGTTTTAAAAAGGTGGGAAAGGGAACAGTGACAGATGAAATGTCAATAAATTTTGAATTCTGGAAAACAGATGAATGATTGAATATCTTAGCAGAAAAGAGAAAACTGAAATTTAAATTTGCAGTCATGAAAGCAGTGTCTCCAGATTCTGGTCTAGAAAGACTTAGGTCTTGTGGGTAATCTAAAGTGTCAATGAAAGTAGGTTTAAAAACAAGAATAACAAGTTTCAGTCTAAGAGGTAATTAAAAAACCCGATTTCCCACCCACATTTACACTCTTAAGAGATTGAACCAAGGAATGAATATATATATGTATTATATATATAATACATAGACACCACTAAGGACATAGGGATGAGGGTTAAGAAAGTCTTACTGAATATGAGAATTCCATTCCCTTTTTCTTCTCAGCTCTTAGTAGATGGACAATCTTATATCTTATATCACCAGGAAAGCATAGCGTCCCTGCCTGGGGAAGCTAACCAACCCCATGAGTACGGACTTATAGATAGTAACAGAGTGGTGGGGGCTCCTGCCAGATTACCCTTCTGCAAAGCTTCCCAACCTGTAACCCCACTCATGTATGCAGAGCTGTCAGTCAGTTTTTTAGTGCCTTATGCTTAAATAAATCCAAGGATTCTTCCTCAGATAGTCAAAGAAAGTCTACAACCGGAAAAAAGATCAAAATAACAGCAAAACAATACCAACAAAACCAAAGTAAGGTGGAAGAACTCAGAAAAAAGCAGAAACATTGCAATCGAGCAGCAGTTCGGCAAACTTTTATGTAACAGGCCAGACGGTATATATTTTAGGCTTTTTAGGCACATGGAGTCTATCCATATTCTAGTTTTTCTTTAGCCCTTTAAAAATGTAAACACCACTTCTACCTTGAGACCATACAATAGCAAGATATATGAGTCAGATTTTCCCTGTGGACTGCAGTTTGCCAGCCCATGGATAGATGAAAACTTCAAAAAATATACATCATAATGGATATCTACATGAAAATGCTTTTTTAAATACAGGGAGAAATACACATCAAAGAATCATTCAAGAAAGATGCTAAGAACTGAAGGACATAATTTCCTGACTGAAGGGCCCCCCCACACATTCACCAGTAAAGGGAAAAAGCTATGAATCACCTCACTGTAGTTTCAGAGTACCTGAGTTTTTTAAAAAGTTTCTGAAACCTTTCAGAGAGAAAAAGACAGGTCTCAAGAAGAGCTATAGTATCACAATTGCAGCAGGCTTTTGAAAAGCAATTCTAGATGCTAAAAATATTTAGAAATATGGAAGGTATATGCCCAGAAGAGCTATTTAAGATATTTAAAAGTAATTGTTTCTGAGGACTGGGAATTGGATATGTGGTGTGAGTGGGTGATAAGCAATTCAGTTAATTAAAATAGTTATAATACTCTTTCACATTTAAACTATGTGTGTTGTTTTAATTAAAATTTTAAATTCACAAGGTTAAACTTAACTTTAAAAAAATAATTCAGAGGTTTCAGTGTTATATATGATAAACATATGACATTGTCTTGAAAATCTAAACTGAGGTGTGTCCTGGTGGAGCAGCGATTAGGTCTGCCGCCTCCCACCAACACTGTCCACAAGCATCCCAGGGACCAAAGCTCACATCCTTAGGACCCTGGGAAAAAGACCAACATGAACAGCTAAATAAAATAAATGGAATTCTTCTTCATCCTCTCTCTGCCTGCCTGCCTGTGTGCTTGCCTTCATTCCTGCCTGCAGCTTTCCTTTAAAAACAAACAAAAAAACCCTCGACAGTGCGTAGAACAGCTACTTGAGGACTATGAAAAGTAAGCAGTAGTAGGCAGATTGGCAAAGAAGACCAGACTTCAAATGCCACCGAAATGTTGGAGTAACTGCTTATTAACATTACATGATGATTGAAGTATCAGTTTACCAAAAAGATATAATGATTCAAAATATGCATGTCCCTAAAAGCAGAGCTTTAAAACATAGGATACAAAAACTGAGAGATATGAATAGAAAAATCCATAATTATAGTTAAGAGACTTCAAAATTCTCAGTAATAGTAAATAATAAAGATACAGAAAACTTTAACAATATTATTAACCGACTGGATTGAATTGACATGCTAGAGTACTCCATTAAACAACAACAAAATAAACATTTTTAAGTACAAAAGGAACATTTACCAATATAGACCATATCTTGAATGATTTTTTAAAATTGGAATTATAGTGTATTCTCTAGCCACAATGGAATGAAACAGTTAACCTAGAAGTCTATAACAGAAAAGAGAAAAAAAATTTTAAATACATGGAAATTAAGAACACACTTCTAAATAATCCATAGGTAAAACAGAAAGTCCTAAGGAATATTACATAGTATTTTGAAATAATAAAAAACATGAAAATAAACATTAGCATATTAAAATAAACATATTTATGTGCTATGGCTATTACAGTGCTCAGTGAGAAATTTGTGTCATTCAATGCTTTTTTTAAAAGAAAAGAAAGTTCTCAAAATTAGTAATCAAAGCTACCTTCGGTTAGAAAAAGAAGAGCTAGATAAAGATAAACAGGTAAAAAAATAAATGATAAAGATAAACAGGTAAAAAAAATAAATAATAAAGATAAGAAAATAAATCAACAAAATTGAAAACAAAGTAAAAGGAAATTAATGAATCTGAAAATTTGATGAAATAAATTTCAAAAGGTCAGTAAAATTGAGAAACATAGCTAAATTGCCAAAGGGGAGCGGGGGGGAAGAAAAGCCACAAATTATTGGTGTCTGGAGTAAAGAGGCAATATTGCCACACCCCACAGACTTGAAAAGAGTAATATTGAAAATCTCTCTCTCCCTTGCCCCCCTCTCTACCTGTCTGTATGTTTATGTATGTATGTATATATATATATATATGGACTAATTTCTGAAAACCCACAAAGTTCAAACTTATTCAAGAAGAAATAGGTAACCTGAATAGTACTCTATTTATTAAAGAAATCAATTCATAGTTTAAAATCCTCTAGAAAAAATTTCCACCTACATGCTGCATTCACTAGCAAATATTACCAAGCATTTAAAGAAGAAATACTGATTCTATATGATCTCTTCTAGAAAATAGGTGATGGAATCCTTCCCGATTCATTTTATGAGGCTATGAAAGAAAAAGAAGAAAAGCAAATGAAAGCTACTATCTGTATGAACTTAGGTGAAAATATTCTTAACAAAATATTAGCAAATTGGATGAGACCCATGAAAATGATGAAGCAAAAACCTCTGAAAATTCTCTATGAAATAAACAATTGAGAAAAGAGGCAACATAGAATCAACTGTTTCAGAACTGGAAATGAATCAAAGTTTATAGTATTCCAGGAAACATTTATTCATGAATAATGACTTATTAAGAATCTTATTAAGAATAGTGAGCTTAGAGGCATGTTAGCGTGCCCAATTCCCATCCCCTTCACTCTCCAAATTCATTGGCTTTCACTGGGGAAAGCCAGTTCCTCAGAGACTCTGGAGGAACTGGATTTCATTTCTGGAGAATTGCCAGTGTAGCTCCCTGGAAAATCCCATTCACAAAGCTGTCTTTATTTGACCTTACTAAGAGCTAGCCAGGCAGTTGTTCAACTTTACAGCTTCTTGAGACAATGAATGAAAATTGGGGCAAATAATAGGCTAACTAAACATCTTCAAAGGAGAAGCTAGGAAATGAGATATCCACAAGGGACTTTAAAAGTTCCAACGTATTCCTGGCTGAGGGCTGAAAACATTTCCCAACACACACACACACCCTCTTGGCAAAGAATAAGAAACATTGGTTCTGGATATTTAAAGAAATCACTGATTATTTCAGAAAAGTATAGCAACAACAACAAAAAACCTTAAGGAGGATGAAGAATCTGATTTCTATAGTTACCACATTATTAAAAGCATATTAAAATGTTTTAAAAATTATGACACATGCAAATAAAGAAGAAAGTATACCCATAAGTAGGGGGAAAAGCAATCAATAGATATTCCCTAAGGAAATTCAGATATTGTATTTAGTATATAAAGCTATTTTAAATATGACCAAAGAACTAAGGAAATTATGTTTGAAGAACTATAAGAAACCATGAAAATGATGTTTCACCAAAAGGAGAATATCAATAAAACATTTTTTAAAAAGAACCTAATGGAATTCTGGAATTGAAAAGTGCAATAGCTGAAATGAAAACTTCACTAGAGGGGCTCACTAGCAGATTTGACCAGGAAAATGAAAGAATCAGTTTACTTGAAGATACGAATTTTAATGAATGTAGCCTCAGATACCTGTAGGATTCCATCAAGTATAAGAATGTGCACATAAGAGGAATCTTAGAGGAGAAAAGAGAAAGGAACAAAAATATTTATTCACATTTATTTATTTGAATAATGTCTAAAAACTTCCCAAATTTGATGAAAAACATTCATTTACTCATCTAAGAAAAGGAGCAAACTCCAGGTAGTTTAAACTTAAAGATATCCATATGTAGACATGTCATAATCAAACCATCCAAAAGAAAATAAGAGGATCTAAAAGTAGTAAGAGAAAAGCAGCTCATCACATAAAAGGCATCCTTGATAATCTTAGCAGTTTTTTTCACTGGAAACATGCAAAGCAGAAAGCAGTGGATTGACACATTAAAATGCTGAGAGAAGAAAGACTGTCAGTCAATTCATATGTAACAAAACTATCCTTCAGAAATGTAGGCGGATGTGAGACATTCATTCCCCAATAAGCAAAAACTGAAATCATTATTCTTTAGAAAATTTGTCCAAGAAATATTAAGGAGAGTCCTTTTCAGGCTGAAATGAAAGAACAGTAAGCAGTAGCTTATATCCACATGAAAAAAATAAATAGCATCTGTAAAGTTGGCTTCGTAAGTAAATATGAAAGACAGAATAAATGTATTGTTATAGCTCCTTTTCTCCTATATGACTTTTTTAAAACAACTGCAGAAAGCAATAATTATAAATCTGTGGTGATGAACATTTTCTTGACAAGGCCCCAAGACCACTCTCAGGATAGCAGTTTGCCAGGAGCAATGATAGACAGCATTTGGCTGCACGTATGCCTGCAGTGTATCACAGTGGAACCACAGCAAGCACAATCAGCAAAAAAAAAAAAAAAAGGCACGTGGATTAAGTCGAAGAGAAACCAGGCACCAGTTTCCAAGAGTCCTCTCTCAGTGGAGTCACACAGAACATACTTGATCCCTCAGCACTGAGTTGTGGTAATACGTGAAATATTGTAAGAGAATGTCATTTATATGAAATATGTGCTAGATCATTAATATGAGCAAAATATTTCTCATATATTATTTGGTTTTCATTTATAGTTTCTGCTTACAGCTCCCAAACATCTTGGAATTTCCTAAGTGTTGAGAGCTGTAAAGTTATCTCTTATGTTACTGAGGTGAATTTTGGGGAAGCATCAAAAACCAACCTTGACTGGATAGAGGGTTGAAACTTCCAGTCCCCTGTCCTTGACCCCTGAGGAGGAAAGACCAGAGATTGAGTCTATGATTCAAAACCAACGGCCATGACTTAATCAATCATACCTGAGTAATGAAGCCTCCATTAAAACCCAAAACAGGACATGTGGGTGGGGAGGTTTTGGAGCGCTTCCAGTTCAGGGAACCAGAGAGCTGCCATAGCCACATTGCCAAACCCCAGCTTCCATGAGGACCCTTTGTTCAGGACCTCGCTCTTTCTTTCTCTTTATCTGGCTATTGATTTGTATCCTTTAGTATCTTTTGCAATATTAGTAATCAAGCAAGTAAATGAGTTTGTTGAGATCTGTGTGTTGTTTTAGCAAATTTATCAAACCTGAGGAGAGGATCACGGGGAACGTCTGATTTATAGCTGGTGGTCACAAGTGCAGGTAGCAGCCTGAGTTTATGCTGGACACCAGAAAAGGAGGGGGCATGGGAACTTCCCGTCTGTAACTGGTTGGTAAGGAGCACAGGTCACAGCCTGGGCTTTGGACTGGCATCTGAAGTAGGGGATAGTCTTGGGAGATTAAGATTCCACTTACCCTGTGGAATCTGATATTACCTCTGGGTAGATGGTGTCAGAAATGTGTTCAATTCTTGGACAACCTGCTGGTGTCTGAAAATTCTTCTTGGTGTGGGGAGGCCTTCACACACTCACACTGGGATCAGGTATACTCAAGATATGTATTGTATATGTATTCATACACACATACATAGTCATATAAAACGTGTGTGCAGATGTTCATAGCAGCTTTATTCATAATAGTCAAAAAGTAGAAACAACCCAAATGCCCATTAGTTTGTGAACAGATAAACAAATGGTGTATCGATATAATAGAATATTATTCAGACATAAGAAGGGGATAAAGTGCTGACGCATGATGTACGTAACCTTGAAAACATGCTAAATAGAGGAAGCCAGAGCTGAATTGCTGTATACTGTATAATTACATTTATATGAAAAGTCAAAAATAGGCAAATCTATAAAGACAGAAAGTAGATTAGTAAAAGAAAGGTTAAGGGGACTAATCAGAGTAATTTAGAATGAATGTTGAGTACTACTTTTCTTTTGGGTAAGATAATAATGTTCTATAATGTATAGTAACATACATTGCACAACCTTATAAATTTACTGAAAACTACTGAATTGTATGGTTAAAATATTTTAAGTAAAAACTTTCAGTACTGAAAATTGTTTTTATAAAAATAAGTAAAGCAGCCTGTAAGAAGATTAATGCACCATGACCACATGTGGTTATCCTAGAAATGAAAGGCCAGTTAATATTTAAAGTTTTGCCAGTATAATCCACCAGACTGTCTGAAGAAGAAAAACTGCATGGTCATATATCAGTTGGTAAAAAAAAAAGTTTTTGCAAAATTGAACATTGATTTATGATAAAAATTCATTAAACTAGAAAAAAGGTCATCTACATAAAATCTAAGTAGTCTCTGTGACTAAGAAAGGTTTCAGAAAATATTTTCTATATCCTTGACTTTCAAAATAAAATGCACATAACAATTTTAGATATAGGCTATCAGTAGTTGGAAGAAGTAGGTATTTTTTTTTTTTTACACAACTGTTTTGGTACATTTGTGTTAAACAGCTTCTATAATTTTGATCTTAACAATGACTTCAGTTAAAGGAATATGCTAACTTTGACATACCATTGATTTTCTCAGTCTTCTTTTGGTCCCACTAAAAGTGTGACTATTATCTTCAAAATAATATTTATTTCATTTTCTCCCTATTTTTTAATAGGTGTATTCGACACAAGGATGATTGGGGAGCTCTTATTTTAGTGGATGGTCGCTTCAGTACTAACCCAAGTCGATACGTATCTGGTAAGATTCTTAACTGGCCTTAGAATAACAATTAATAATGATCTTTGGTATTTAATGAATTTTTAAAGAGAAAGAATTAGACAGCAAATTTGAATTACCAGATCAAAGAGAGAAAAATTTACATTGCGTGCTAATCTAACATTTTAATGTTTATGTGATTACAAAAACATCTTTATGGTTGAGAATCTGTCTAGTTAACACCAGGGTATTCAGCCAGATCCTTCATTTTCATAGAATGTGGGATTCAGTAAGAGTAATAATTTAGCATTGTCAGACAAAGCTATTCCACAGAAATGAATTTTCTAAGAAATAATTTTTTACATTTAGGCACATAAGTACATCTCCTTTGGCCACTTAGGATTCTTTATTCTTTCCTTCTAGGTTAGGTGGAGGTTTGTTTTTTGTTTACTTAGAAATGCCTCAGCTGTTAGAGCTAATGTTTTTTAAAAGGTTGAAAAGTACCATTGCCTGCTGCAAGATCAGGTGGTGACTTTTTTCCCCACTCAAGTGAACAGTGTTTCTCTGCTTTGTATCCAGTCCCGTTAGAGTTTACCCAGAATCTGTCTGTTTTCAAAGAGTTGTTGAATCAACTTGCATCTTTATTATTATCTAAAAGCTATAACATAGTTTATCACATATAATGAATGATAAGATACTAAATTTTAAATTTGTTTCCCATTAGCCATGTATTGGTAGGGACTCTTTAATTTTTCCATTTCAGAACCTGGTCATTATATTTAGCGTGGTATTAAAAAACTCCCATCTAGAATAAAGTATGAAATGCTGCTTTATTAATCTTTTCTTCCCTTTCCATGTAAAGAAAATCATTGCACTAAGATCGAGACATAATGCAAAATGTTAAGTGTTGATGTTTTTAGTCAGCAGATGGAGCTCAGATTCTTTCTCGTTTTCAAAAGCAAATTGACATTTATAGTGAAAGTCTTTCTTTTGATTGCAAAAAGGTCAAAATTAAAGATAATGTTTTTTTAATTTTGAAAATTTTCATATTTTCATTTAGTAGAATTGTTTCCCCAAACAAAAATAAAGAACTTTAAAGGAAATACCTGTTTAAAATTTTGTTCTTATATTAAAATCTAGAGCTTAAATTTTCACCTCATAGTTCAAATTTGTCGAGTTGTTTTTCTTTTTAAGGTTTAGGAATGAAGGCGAGCAGGCAGGCAGGTAGGAAGAGAGGGAGGAAGAAGCACTTTATTTTATTTTAGTTGTTCATCTTGGATGTATGTGACCTGCCCAGCTAAAGGTTACTGACCAAACCACTGCTTTACCAAGGCATGCTGAGAGGTCTTTTTGAATTAAGTATCTTTTATTATCTTCGTATGGTTTTCATTTTTTCAGAGACCCATGAGGTGTGAAATCTTTTTGTATTTAGACAAATAATAACACAACACAAATTCCTCCTGGTGACTAATTTTTGTTGAAAGTAAATTTATATAGATAAAAATTGATAGAAAAATTCCATTATAAAAACAAACTTAGGTGTTTGGAATGGAAGTATATTTCTTTACTTCAAGCCCTGTTTTTATCATTCCCTGAACTTATAATACCAGAGTGACTTTTTTGACTACTCCAAAAGATGTGATTGTTTTGGTAGCATCAGCAGAGAATATTTATTTTCTAAAAAGTCTAAATATCCACTTTAGAATTTCACTTTGCGGTGAGTCATACTACAAAAAGAAAAATTTAAATGATAAAAATTATTTTATGCCTTTTTAATATGAAAGATCAAATCTTCCTCCTTTACAGTATATTTGCACTTTAAAACATAATTATGTAATGATAAGTATTCAGATGGGATATTATTTGTCTATAATCATTGTTAAAGGAAATGTTATTCCTTTCATCCATAACATTGTTTTGGATCTATTTGGAATTAAGAAAAGAAAGGAAAAGTCTATGAGACTGCAATCTTGAGTTTGTTTTTTTTTAACAAGTCAAACTTAGAATTGGAATAGAAGGTTGTATTATTTACAATGTTTAGTGTCCCTACAATTAAAAGGTAGGCAATTTTTGTGGGAAACTATGATGGGATAACATTTACCCACATTTTCCCCAGCTACTCTTAAACTGAGGAATAGTTCATTTCCCTCTCCACTCTACCTTTTCTGCTTTTCTCCCTCCAGGTGACAATCACTGCAATTAAAGAGAAATGTTACAGATACATGGGCATATTGTATATATGAAGGTAGAAATACAGGAAAGTAGTGGGAACCATTTTATATACTCTAAATTCATAATGGATTACTTCATTAGAAAAACCAAGTTTTTTAAAAAAAATACATAATATCTTTTTTTTTTTTTTTTTTAAAGGAAAGGAGCAGGCAGGAATGAAGGTGAACAGAGACAGGCAAGAAGGGAGAGGAGGAAGTATTTTATTTATTTTATTTAGTTGTTCATGTTGGTTTTGCCCCTGCTTGCCCCAGGTCTTGAACCCAGGTCCTTGGAATCTATGTGGATGGTGTCCAGTGGCCTCACCCACTAGACCACCAGGGCGTACCTATACATTATATATAAATAGCTAAGTAACCAAGTTTCTTTCCTGGTTTTGCTCTTTTCCATAGGACTTTCTAAATGGGTCCGGCAGCAGATTCAGCACCATTCAACCTTTGAAAGTGCACTGGAATCCTTGTGTGATTTTTCCAAAAAGCACCAAAAGGTCATTGATGCATGCAAAAAGAGCAGAAAATCTGCACAGGACAGTGAGTCTACCTTTGAAGCAGCAAGTCATCTACCACCAGAAAATCTTGAGGAAAGTGAGGCAGAAATGTGTGTTCAAGAACTACAGTGTCCTAAGATGATAATTAAAAATCCATCTCTACCAAATGACACAATCTCCAAAAAGGGTAAAAGTATGAAAAATTCTGTTCATTTACATTAGAGGAGTTGTTCATTATATTTATTAAAATGGGATTTATGCTATGGACTAATTCCTTAAGTATGTTGGTTTATAATGGTATTATAGAATAATGAAATAAAATGGTGTGTTGGAATGACAACAAACTTTTATTGGGATACCTGGACATATTTTCTGGTTTTCTAAGTAGCTTTGTCACTAAATAGTTCTGTGAACATAAGCAAGTGACTTAACTTTTTGAGTCTTAATAGAAATAACTGCCTATCTATTCCTCCAGGTTAAATTGCAAAGATCAAAAAAGAGGATTGTAAAGTACTGTACAAATAGTAGATGCCATTCTAAAGGCTATATTGAAAATTGGGTCTAATATATAAATTCTTTTCTCACATTAAGTTCTTAGTTTAGGAAATAAGAGTTATTTATTTTAAATAATAAAAATAATATTTAAAATTATAATACAATGATCTAGATCAGGGATTGACAAACGATGACCTACAGACAAAATTTGACTTGCTTTCAGCTTTTGTAAATTAAGTTTAATGGAGCAGTCATGTCCATTATTTCTGTATTGTACACAACAAAAGAGTTGAGTAGTTTCTATATTTTGCACTAAATAGCATAATTGGGTAGCTACAACTGACCTATTATGACATACAGGCTAAAATATTTATTATCTGGTGTGTTATAAAGAGTTTACCAAGATGTTGTCAATATTATTGGATATCATTTTTAATGAATACTATTTCATAATAATATATCAATTTTTAAATATTTGAATTGAGTATATGCTTTTATCCTAAAGAAATATCCTAGTGAATTCAAGGCCATTGTACTGGTAATAAGGAAACCTAGGTTTTAGTCCAGGTCTGATTTTTAACTTGCTTTATAACTTTAAACAAGTAACAGCCTTTGTGGTTATCAGTTTTCTTAAGGTAATATATGTAGTTCATTTTTTCTCAATCATTGGTTAGTGGGTTTCAAGGAAATATTTTATATCCTCCTTTACTCTGTCCTCTTCCTCTTTTTACTCTTATCTCTTCTTTCTGGTTCACCGGAGGTACCAGGTATTATAATCCGAGCTAAGAATCATTGGAAACCTAAGATTCATTCATTTGGTGCTTTACATTCTCAGACAAAATTTCTGCTTCTACTGGTTATAGGTTCTAAATTATGTATCATATACAAATCTTTAAGAATTTCTAACAAAAATCATTTAACATAGCTATTATTATTTAGGAGCAGAAAGTTAAAACTCTTAAATTTTTATATCCATAGATGATCCAGTATTATTGGAAGAATCTGCCCAGGCAATGAAAGGAGAAAAAATTGTGATTTCCAGATCCACAAGCCCAACCTTCAGCAAACAAACAAAAGGAGTCAGCTGGTCTAGCTCTAATTCTTTGGGACAGTATCTTACTTATAATATTTCAACATCCACATCAGAGGATTGTGCCTTTAGTTCTTTTACTTTCAAACCAGAAAAAGAATGTAAAACCATTTTGCAATTCACTGATAAATGTGAGTCTTCATCTCTGACAGTAGACACATCATTTGGATCATGCCCTCAATCAGAAACCCCTACACCCTTAACAAGAAATGATCCTACTTTTCTTGAAAACAATCGTTCTGAACAACTCCTTTGCTGTGAAGAAGCCCTGAATCCGGACACTGAATTGTCTTTAGTAAGTGAAGAAGCAAAACTTTCCACTTCTGAAACTGAAGCAGAAGATGAATCAATCTATTTTACACCTGAACTTTATGATCCTGTAGATACAAATGAAGAAAAAAATGAACTGATAGAGATTAACTAATACAAATTACATTTTAACTGAAGATTTTTTTGAAATTAGAACTATAAAATAAACTCAGTGGGAGAAATGAAAACTGAAAATTGCCCAGATACAAAATTAGGTAGATACATGCAGATTAAAGAGGAAATTTGATGACCTTGGTAGTATTATGAAAACAGCTGCTATATAAATTGATTGGCACTGGGAAAAACTTAGAAAACAGAAAATAGGAACTTTAAACAGTCTCCTTCCAAAAATAAAGGTGTGTTTTCTGATTTTAGGTAATAATTCTATCAAGCTATATAAATATGTCATCATGCTTATATTAAACTCTATCATGGATGATAATTTGTACATTGGTTAAGTGCTACAGTTTTTTTTTATTTGAGATGTAGTTTTCACTTTATTCATTGTCGTTAGAGTTTTGTTAGTCTTCTATGTTCAGAAATACTATGTTTTGCTATTCTTGAGTTCTGATAAAGTGATTTAATACAAAGTATTTTCACCCAACAAATCTTCCTTAGTTAGATGCAATTTAAAATTAATCAATCTGAAAAACATGTAATTTCCTACGGCACTTTAAATTTCACATGAATGTATTTTGTTCTGCTCTTCACCCATTTATTTTCATACAGACATATAAAAATTAATACCAGTCTAATTCAATCACACCTCAGTCATGTTTCACTATCAATTATACCTCAATTTGGTCTGAATTCTTTTTAGAAATCAATGATTTCTTGAAAAGTTTATGTTCCTATTAATCTGCTTACTTATAAGTAATTAAGGAGAAATAAAGAACAAAATGGTACATTTTTAATTAAAATTGTTTTACATTTTCTTGTTTGATAAACCAAAATCAAGTATTTTAAATTGATGCGGTCTTAAAATGCAAAATTTTCTGTTTTAACTATTTAGCTTCATCTTTATTTTGGAAAAAAATGTCCTAGTATAAAGGCTTTAGTTATGTGAATGTTAAAAGACGTTCACATATGCATTTTATAAACAAGCCTGAATATTATCTAGCTAAAAAATGTTCCCATACAACTCAGTAAACCTTTCTGTTAATTTTGACCATTTATGTTTTTGTGAATGAAGCCATGCTTCTGATCAAAAATGGTTATGAAACATCCAAAAATCATTCCAAAAATGCATTTACTGGCAGGCCTGGTGGCTCAGGTATTAAGTACACATCTGGGGCACAGTCCACAATAACTCAAGAACCTGGGTTCGCAACTAAAATGAACTGCTAAATAAATAAAGTATGTCTTCCTTCTTTTCCTTCCTAGTTGCCTGCTGCCTGTCTGCCTTAATCTCTGCCTACTTGCCTCCATTCCTGCCTGCTTCCTTCCTATAAAAACAACAAAATTTTGGACCTTTAATATTTCCCCAGGAAGAATTGGTAAACTAAAGAGGAAAATAAAGCACATTATTTTTTAGTCACACCTCACTGCTATTACCTAACTTGATTTCAAATACCATCTTCTTTCCCCTAGAAATTTTTTATTTGTTCCAGAATCAAATTCTCTCCCAGGTAAACATTTCCATTTCTGAAATTTTACAGAGCTATACCATCAGCGTTTAGCAATTCCAAGAGCTGTTTCAAAATTTTACACAATAATGTCAATGTTGGCATAGGTAGATAGTCTCCTCACATCACAACTTTGACTGGAGTGATATTTTAAGAAGTAAAGTACTAGCCTTTACAATAGCATAGGAGATAAAACATTTTCATTAGTAATAATATACTTTTTAAAGAATCGTTTTAGAAAGTTAAAACATTCAAAATGTTTAGGAGTATCTGGAACATGGAAAACCATTAGTAAATCAGTCTAGAGTGTACCCTTCCTTTCTCTGCTGATGAGGATGGTGATGAGATATAGATAATAAATTATTATATAGTAGGAGGAAACATTGGACTTTTTTTTTAACACTTTTGGGATATATATGACATTATCGGGTAATTCGTCTTGCCAACTTGTTGATATAAAGTAGTCATCTAATACTGAATTTAATCAAGTGTTGAAAATATGTAGCATAGAAAGATCATTAACCAGGAGAACTACCATTTACCGACAGGGCTTTAGTCATGGGAGAAAGGTACAATGGAAAGAGTAGACATTTCATGAGTTGACCTCTGAATTTCAGGTGGATCATTTAAAATGTCATAATTGTTTGGGAAATTGAAGAATTTGCTGCTACCTACTATGCATTTATTATATGGTTTTAAATTTGGCATTGTTTTTAGGATCACATGAGCCTTTGTTTTTATTATGATCTTTCTATTCAAGATATTTTTTAAAAAAGACTTTCCCATATTATTTGTGTACAATGTAACTGTTGTGTTATTTTCTATAGTAAAACACATTCAAAATATTATTTTTTTAGACTTTCTTGTAAAACTTCATGAAATCGTAGTACCTACTGTAATATCAGTTGAAAGACTAGTTATTGTAGTCATTTAATTTCTAATGGCATCTATTTTGTATTTGTTTGACACAGTTATTTTTGCTCAGGCTTTTTAAAAATTAAGATTCATCAATGATTGTACTTTAACCTTTATACATATGTGGTAGTATTTCTATTTTCATAGGCAAATGCAGTTACCTATTGTAAATAGGTAGGCAATATTAATACTAAACTTTTTCATAATAAAAAAATATAAGATCATACCAATAAATATCTAATGAAGGTAAAACTGGAACATGAAGTATCTGTGGAGATATTAACCATAAAATAAAGAACATCACTCCACGAAATGGAAATTTATTTTGTTCATTTTTTGAAAGGACAAGTGCAGGCAAGAAGGAACGAGCCGGCAGGCAAACAGGCAGGACTAGAGAAGACGCATTTTATTTAGTTGTTCATCTTGGTGGTTCTCCCTGGACTTGGGACACACACCTGGGATCTGGGGTGTATGTGCACTGTGCCCAACTGCAACACCAACCAGTGAGCAGTCTGATTCTCTAGACTTAAAATGATTTTTATTCTCCCCTCTTAGTGAAAGAATTTTGTTTCTTAAATTTTCATTTGATGGAATCAACCTAACTGCTACTCTACCCTGGTGCACCCACTATCATCTTGGTGCAAGCAGGAATGAAGGCGAGTAGGCAGGCAAGCAGGAAGAAAGAGAAGGAAGGACCACCTTATTTTATTTTCATTTAATTGTTCACACTGGTTGTTTCCCCCAGACCTGGGACTGGAATCCAGGTGTATGTGGCCCAGCTCCTTTCAAGGTGATTAACCTAACAGCTGCTCCACCAGGGCATGCCCTGCCATCATCTTTTATTTATGATTCATATGTCTTTGAAAAGGTTTAAAGATGTTAAATACTGATTGTAATTTTTTTGGATCAAGTATTGTCTTGGTATATTTTCCCATTTTTTAAACTAGTACTGTGGTATTCATACTTAAAAGTTAACCATCTTTTCAAATGACCTCTTTTATTTGTTGTAAAAGGACCCAAGTAACCTGCCTTGCCAGTCAGAACTTTATTGTATGCTTGAGGAGCTGAATCATTACCTAAAGCAGAGAAGGTAGGAAATATAAAAATTTACTTTGTTCCATCCTTGGCATAGGCTTACCTAAATTACAATAATGTACCTTTAATCTTGATTGGCAATATGCATGGACTTTGTTACCATTAAACTTAGAAATGTATTCCAATTCCACCTGCTAAGTTACTTTGAGCAAATTACTTAACCTCTCTGAACTGTTTTTTTAATCTTAAAATGGGTAAATAATTTAATAAGAAATAGATTAGACATTACAAGTGTCAGATATATACAGTGTATAAAAGCTATTTTTACGTTTAGCAAGAAGAAAGATAACAAAAATTGGAGTCAACAGAGAAAGTTTGAGTTTTGGCCCAGCACACGTATTATTTTATCTCGTTGAGCCTCACCTTTATTTTCTAGGGGAGAAAGGTGAGCATTATCCACCTAAGAAAATTATTGCGAGGATTAAATGGGAAAGTGCTTTATAAATTCTTAAGGACTGGTCAAATATTAGTTGTTAGGAAACTGAAGCAATAGTATAGTTGCCATTTTGCTATCCTGTAATTGTGCCTTCAGAAGGACTAATAAACCTGTTAAAATTTGTGCTGAAAATTATTTTGAGCTTCTTTTAAAAAAAAATTCCTTTAGTAATAAGATAGATATTATATAATTTTATTTTCCATTTTTCCATTTTGGTTTCTTTAAGTTAAAAAATGTATCGAAGGGACATCACATCATAATATAGGTTTCATTTTTATGTCTTAAAATGTGTTTATATTTCAAACAAAAAATGTTATCAAAGGAACACTGAATCCGTAAATTCTATTAAGAACAATCTATGAAAGATGCATTGGCAGAATTGTTTTTTGGTGTGTCTTGTTTGCTGCTGTACTCGCAACATATTTACTAGCTTTATTAATTAAATGATGTATTCTATTAATAACATTTCTATTAGGAATTTATCATATGATACTCGACTCATAAAAGTGTTTCATTTGACTAATTTCTAGACTCTAGTGACCTTTCTCTAAAATTTTCATGCCTATTGTCCTAATAGCATTAAAGCCCTCATACTTTATTCTTTCATTTGTGGGCCAGAGATATCATTCTCAAGGGCATAGTTATACCAACTTTATCTATAAACAATGTCTAACTTCTGCACATTCTGCTTGAGATGTCCATAATCTATTATTTTGAACCAATTATATTCTAAAAATGAATCGAATTTCATATTAACTAATTGATTAGTCAGTATGTTAACTGTTTTGTAAAACTTCAAGTCCATTACCACCCAGGAAAAAATTAATTTTTTCCTGTCTGTGTCCCAGTGTAACATTTGTTGTATGATATTGCAATTAATTGTGTAGAAATCTGCCTCTCCAGCACACTGACACATTCCCTCCCCACCACTCCCAAGGATACGGACGGCTTTTCATACTACCTGACTTATTCATTCATCTGTTTATTCTTCTGACATATTTTTAGAGCCTACTTTGCATCAACAGTTGTCCTGTGCTCTTGGGATGCCAAAGATTAGTAAGACACAATCATATCCACCAGGAATTCATAGCCTAATTGAAATATAAGTAGATAGTATGGAACAATGTGATAAGAGCTTTAATAGAGGCAGGTTACCAACAGTGTTTGTTAAACATGTGCATGCTGGTATGTCCAATTATAGTTCTAGTTATAGACTCTGTTAAGTTACTAGCAGAAATTGTTTAACCTAGGAAACATTTTGACAGTCTCTAATTTTTATTGAGAAAAAAGTGCTTACAATTTTGAAATATATTCTTGAGAAAATTCAAGATAAGCTATTTTTTCCTGATCTCATCTTTCAGTTTTTAGTCTCTCTGTTGCAGATTATTGAGTGGTAACTACTAAAGAGAATAAACAACATAGCAAGTCCATAGTCTGTAGTGCTTTAGTATGTAGCATGTAGTGCATTGAAGAGCTTTCAAAACCATTACCTCCTTTGGTTCTCAGAAGAACCTGCCAAAGTCAGCAACACAGGTGATAATATCCTTATTTATAAATGAGGAAAATGAAACAATGAGACCACAGTCAAGATCATGGTGCTCTTTCTACTGTTTGATTTGCTTTTGTACTTTATATTGACTTTAGTCCACTTGTGTTTCCTAAAATCTCTATGAAAGGTAGTTTTGGAATTCTGAGAGCAAGCCTCATTAACTTATTTTTACTGGAGTTACTTTCCAGAATCATTTTGTGACATTCTTACAATATTACATGAAGGAAAACTAATATGCATTAAGGACTGTAAGCTCTTTGAGGGCAGAAGCTGTTCTAGAACATAGTTGGATAGAAGGAACAAGGCCACACACTATGATTTATGTCAGGCCCTGCACTTACCCAGAATCCTAAACTCTACTCATTCCTAAGAGCATTACAACCCAGGAGAAGTGTATTAATTGTATTTTGAGATACTAACTTCAAATAACCCTGCCATCTCTTATTTACCCATTTTCAACATCAATGGATTTATGTAAGCTCTTTTCTACCCATTTAAAAACCACGAGTAACAAATTCTACGATACTATCCATTCATTCAGTACTTAAGTAGAAAAGACATTTAAAATATAATTTGGGGTTTTCCCTGCTACTACTCCCTAAAAGGTAGATTATTCACGATAATTCCAAATGTTTACTTTGGTTACAAATGTCTGCCGAAATATATGGACAGATCATATGGTTTTCATAATGTTCTCTTTAGTAGTTTGCAACTTTAACCACTTTCAATATTTTTTCTGGAATTGGAAATTCTTTCTTGTGGGAAAGTACTCATTTATCAAAAAAAAAAAAAAAAGAAAGAAAATGTGGTTAAGAACTTTTTGGCTTAGTGCAGTATGGAAGATTCTAAAATTTTTTTGAGAACTACAGCTTTACATAGATTCAGTCTTATGCAGAAATCTTCCCTTTCCAGTTGTATACCCTTGAGCCTGAACTAAGTCTATGTTGTTAATTTTTTTCTGAGCTACGTCATCCAAGGTCTCCACATTGTTAATTTCCACTCCTCTTTTTACAGTGACTTCCCATCACAAATGTAATTCAATTCTAGAGAAGGCTGGGGGGTGTGGAATGTGTAAGAGTGATTGTCGCAGTCTTTTGTCTTCTCTCTGCTGTAACTGACTACCTTGTTTATAGTAACATTAATTCAGACAGAAGGTAGTGAGTGTTCATTCAACACCGAGAGCTCACTTCCTCCATGAAACTTGGAATTTTTTACTCTATACCAAAGGCAATATGTATACTTTCTACATAAACACTGTGCATATATGAGATTCATTCGACTGAAGAACATGAAGAAGCTTTTTGTTCTAAAACTGCATATAAAAAAATAGTAATGACTTTTATTGTTATGTGTGTACTGTACTACTCTCCTCGCTATATCACAGTGTGGAAGCTTGAACAAAATTACTTTGCTATTTCTAACTGCTGAGGAATTTTTTGCATTAAAATTGTTCTTTTAAGTTTTCTCTTAGAATATGAATCTTCCATACAACTTCTAGGATAGCTACTATTTTAGGAAAGATTGCATTGTCATATTTTTATATGATAATAATTTTTTTGTTTTAAGACTACTTGATATTGACATTTTGAAAGGCATCGCATCATATTTAATGTAGATAAGTTTTCTTAGTGTTGAAAATGGAAGTATGTTATCAGTGTTCTCAATTATACCTAGCTCTATTTGCAAAGAAAAACATTTTTCTGTTGAGAGCAATTTTGATTCTTAGGAAGGTTCCAAAGGGACCAGAGCATAAGTTTTGGATTTGGACATTTAAAATCCCAGCCTACAACTTTCTAACTTTAACTTACATTCTCTGAAATGCAGTTTCCTGGTCCATAAGATGAAGACAATAATAACCTTATTGAGTTGCTATGAGAATAAAATTAAATAATTATTTTACATAATATGAATTAGTAAATGTAAGCTAAGATTTTTTTTAAAACTCATTTTATATATTCTGTGTTAGACTAAAACTATTAAAAGTTAAAATTTTCATTCTTTCTTTTAAGTACTTAAAACTAATGGTTTTCAAAACATCCAGTGTTAACATCCAATCTACTTTCTATTAGACCTATATAAAGTGAAATTGAGATGTTAAATCTGGTAGTTCAGGACTTATGAAAGGTCTTTTTTGTTGCTTTTTATAGGCATGAAGACAGGTTTATCTTTAAATACCATCTGGAATATGAAAGAGTGTTCTTTAACCAGCTACTTACAGTGTAGAAATTGTCATCCAATCTCTATTCCCATGTCCTTTAATTGGGGCTGAAATAAATGACCCTAGAAACATTACTCAATCAAGAGTAAATTTATATACATTTGGTCCTGAAATTTAATATGGAGTTGCTTATGCATTACTATATTTATCATGAAGATATATGAAGTATTATTATGCTACAGCTAAAAATCATTAGTAAGACCCATTCTCTTTCATTAAAAAATACAGTTTGGCATTAAACCACAGGTATCAAAGCCAAAATTGAAAAATCATTTAGTATGGCAGTATAGGAAAGTTAGACACATAATACATCCATAGTACAATGAATTACACCTTTAAAACTTTTTAAAGTAATTATTTATCTGTTTTCAACCTGCTCATTTAAATCAACAGGATTAGATGTATATTGGAGACAAGACAAATCGGTCTTATAAAATAAGAATCAGAGTTCCACTCAATCAAAACTGGTAGTCCTAAAAACCGCTAAACCAAGTGATTCCAAATTACAATAGTAATATAAACAATTTCATCATAAATACTGTTCCATCAGTGAGGGTGGTAGCATTTTCATCAAATATAGTCATGGATAAGGTTAGGTATTTTCTTAATGAACTATAACATCACTAAAAAAGGTCATCAAATCCCAAGTAACTAAATGTAGTAAGATTTTTAACAAATGTTTTCTTTTTGTAATATAGTGTGGTAGGTAAGAATGTGAACTCTTTGATGATACCAGTTGAATATCAAATTCTGCTTCTGCCTCTTTGTTAGTTCCGTGACCTAGAGCAAGTTACTACTTTGTACTTTAATTTGTTTTTTGTGCAAAACTGGGGAAATAATACCTAACAATAGGCTTGTTACAAGGATTAAATGTTAATTCCTATAAACCACTTAGAATATCATAAGAGCTCATGCAACAATCATAATGAAAATCAAATTATAATAATGCTACAGCGTATTTGATATTACTTTAAAATTAGTCTTAGTTACAAAAAAAAGTACAAGTTTTTTTCATTATCCCAACATTAAATAACAATGAGAGGCTATTAGAACATTATCCATTTCATTGTTTAAATTGTCTGATGATGGCTAGGCATATGAAGAAATGAAACTATAATATTCCTGTTTTTGCATCATGAAATCGTATTATAGTCCCTTAGCAACAAAAAATTCTCTACTGCTGTGGATTTTATAAGGTGAGTCTCAATACACATACAGAGGAAATGCCATTTATAAGCATACAGTTAATTGAATGCTCACAGGAAGTGCATAGTTAAGTACTATTCCTTCGTGGGCTAGTGAATTATGCCTTACAATTAAAACTTCTCTGTGGGAAAGAACATAGAGCTTGTCTTTCTTCCAAAGAAGGTAAAATTGGCAGTATGGGAACATTGAAAAGTTCTGGCAGGGTTATAGGTTTTATTTTTTTAACTTACTCTTCCCAATTGGAAATGTAATAAGGATTTTTTGTAACAAGGTTTTGTTTAATTGTCTTACTTGATCAGAAATTTAAGACAGTAGGATAAGCATGACTTATTTTGGGTGAGACCACTGGGAATTAACTTTCATATATGCCTGTCTTTTTTTAAGTTATGGCCATATCATATCCATTCTCATCAGACTCTTACATGAGTGAGTTAAAAAAAATTATCTCTTTTATCACAGATATGTTAACTGAACATAGCTATCACCTGTATTCCTGAGAGATGATTTACTTTTTATTCTTATTGATCATACCTAATAGTAGCACACCAAAATTAAGATATTTATTTTACTTATTTTAATAAATGATTCTAAATATTGGACGTTTAGGAATCTCAAATCTGGAATGACTATACATACAAATGTACTGTGTGCAAATGAAAGATTAGTTGTGTTTCTGACTTTACTGACAGTGGGTTTTATGGCTATTGTTGATAATCTTATTGATGAAAATGAGATTTGCTCTAGAGATAATATTTTAACCCAAATGTATCATGTGTAACTTAATGTCAATTTGTAGAAGATATATTTTTATATTTTTATTACTGTTCCATTCATTGCCCAGTAAGAAGAGAAAGATCAGTGCGCAGACAAGCAGAGTTTATTAGGCCACCTGAATACAGGAGGACTAAGGCCAAAATGGCATCAACACCTAGGGAGGGGAATTGCTGTTTTTTATCTGCAAGGGTGACTAGGAATCAGGGGCCTGGATATTTTGCATAGCTGGCTGGTGCCAACGTGGTTGAGCAACCCGTTTTGTTACCTCGAGGATCTTGGGGTCTCACTAGAGGTTTTTGTGATTTTGTAGGACCCACCCACTCTAGAAGAAGTTAGCACAGGCATTTGAAAGCAAAAGCAAATGAGATTTATTGAAGACACTACACCCTTTAAAAGATAGAACAGGGCAGCCTGTATTCCAAGAGGGGAGCAGGCCACCAGGAGCTTCCCACTGGGGTTTTTAAGGAGTCTAGTAGCCTTTATGCTCACTCAGGGGTATCCTGGGATGGGACAATAGTTTCGATTGGTCCGTTTGTGGTTCTCTTTTAAACTGATTGTAAGACTTTGGATTGGCGCAACTTCATTGTTTGCCTGCTTCTGACTGGAGGATTTCCCCTGTTCCCTCCTCCCTGTTTCCCCACTAATGGCTGACTCAATACCTAGCAATTACCATGCAAAGTAAACTAACTGCCATTTCTCTGGCTTATAGTTCTTAACATCTCCTTTTTCCCTTTAAAAACACCCATGGGGTAGTTTTTTAATTTTGTGTATTTTTTCTTATTGTTTTATCTCCTCTATGCCTATTTACAACCTTTATCTCTTTTTTTACTACTGTTAATATTAAAGTTTGCACACTAGTATTCGTAAAGTGATTATATCAATAAAAATCATATTACTTCATTAAAAATGTATTTGTTTTAGGTTGCATAACACTCAATCCAGTAGATAAGGCAGTAGGAATGTTTTCACATGTTACATGTATCGCTAGACATACTCTGGGATCATTATGTCACTGATAGACCAATATCTCTGAAGCAAGAGGGATGAATTAAGAATCTTGCATCTGAATATTGACAAGAGTAATAGTACAATAGGAAATGAATAGAAACCTGTTTTCTTTCACATCTCCCAGTTTAGTTTGTATATGTATACAAATGAAAGAAAAAGAATTAGTTCTGAATGATTTCATATGCTTTCTGAAAATAATTTATTCTCCATTTATATTTTATGAAATCTTTAGTAATTTTGTTTTCTATAGAATTTATCTTTGTAAACTTTCAGATTCCTTAATAGATAATTTAATAAGTTGAGAAACTACGTTTTCAGTCATTATAATGAAAGATTAGCAGTTATGTTCTAATTGATAATCTAATTTTTAGTAATTAAATTGCCTGATATAGATATGCATACACTATATTATTTATAATATATAATTGCCTGATATATGTGTGAATTTTAAATTAGTTTATATATAAACAAAAATTCCCTATTTTCTCCTATTCCTAGCCACTGATAACTATCATTATTCTTTGTTTTATGAGTTTGATTTCTGTAGTTCTTGGAATATATATGAGTTTGTTATAAGTATATGTATTTCTTTGAGTATACATGTATACATATAGATATATATATAAAGAACTAGAGTACTCAAACTTAAAACATATATATAATATATAAATATATACCTTCATATGTGCCCTAAAAACTAAAGAAAGCCATATTTAAATAATTAAATGAAAGTATAATAACATTTTTCCTGATATCAATAAAAGCATAGAAATGATTTTTATGAAAGAATCAAACTGAAATTATGGAGTTAAAAAACAATAACTAAATTATAAAATTAACAGTAGGGCTCAATAGCATATTTGAACAGTCAGAAAAGTCCGGCTGTAGGAAACACCACTTCTCTGGAGGACTGAGGGATTCTCGTAAGGAAGGGTACTCCACCAAAAAGAGCTCCTCCTACCCCTTTTCCGTAGGCTTTGCTGAGATGGTGACCTGTTTGCTGACTGGGCCAACAACTCTTGGGTTTCTCTATAGACCTTATTGTTCATGCCTGTGGCTCTGGGGAAAACTTCTGCATTCCTTACACCAACTCCAACCCTGTAGGCTGAATTCTCAGACCTCAACACAGGACTCACTTAGAGCTTCAACAAACCCAATTAGTGTTGAGATTGCGCAACTAAAGAAAGCCCAGTGTTACAGACCAACACCCAGGTCTTTTATATACAACACAACACACCCTGAAAAGAAGGTCTTTACACTGGGGATGCCTGAGAGGAAAAAGAAGAGCAAAAGTACTGTCTGCAACAACACCCAGAAAACAATTGACAAAATGTCAATAAGCAGTTACATATCAATAATCACCCTAATTATCAGTGGATTGAATTCATCAATCAAAAGGCACAGATTGGCCACATGAATTAAAAAATGTAAACCAACCTTCTGCTGCATTCAGGAGACTTATCTACATTCAAAATATAAACATGGGCTCAAAGTCAGTGGTTGGAAAACAATTCTACAGTCAAATGGTAACAAAAGGCAGGGATAGCCATACTTACAGCCAATAAAATAGACTTCCAACTAAAGAAGATAACAAAGGAAAGAGATGGACATTATATCATAATTAAGGAGTCAATTCGGCAAGAAGACAATGTTTATTAATATATAAACACAAGATGAAGGAGCTTCAAAATACATAAAGCAATTATCAAAACTAAAGAGGGACATTGACAGCAATGCAATAATAGTAGGAGATTTCAACTCCCCACTGGATCAACCAGGCAGAGAATTAACAGGGGAACAATAGTTTTAAATGACAAACTGAACACATGGGTTTAATAGACCTATACCAAATACTTCATCCAATGACTACACAATTCACATTTTTCTAAGTGCTCATGGAACACCCTCAAGGATAGACGATATGTTGAGAAACAAAATCTGCCTCAAATTTACAAAGATGGAAATACCAACATCTCCTCTGATCATAATGGCTTAAAACGGAAACAGCCACAGAAAGAAAGCTGACAGATTCCAAAATATATGTAGGTTAAACCACATGCTCCTGATGACTCGGGTAAAGGAGGAAATCAAAGTAGAATTTAAAAAGTACTTGGAGACCAAAGAGAATGAAGACAGAAATTATCAGAATTAATGAGATGCAGCAAAAGCAGTACTGAGAAATTTTTTTCAATCCAGACCTACCTCAAGAAACAAGAAAAACCACAAATAGTCTAGCCCTACATTTAAGGCAACTAGAAAAAGAACAATTAAATGCAAAGTCAGTAGAAAGAAAGAACAAAAATAGGATCAGAAATAAGCAGAATAGAAGTAAAAAAGACAATTTATAAAATGAATGAAACCAAAAGCTTGTTCTTTGAAAAAATAAACAAAATTGAGAAGTCCTTGTCTAGATTCACTGAAAAAAAGAAAATGCTCATAACTAGAATCAAAAATGAAAGAGGAGAATGAGCAACTATATGCCAATAAATTGAACAAACTTGAGGACATGGACTGATTTTTAGAAGCAAAACTGAATCAGGAAGAAATGGAAAACTTGAATAAACAGTCATGAGCAAGGAATGTGAAGAGGCAATAAAAATTTTACCCCAAAATAATAGCTAAGGATCAGATGGCTTTACTAGTGAGTTTTACCAAACCTTCAGAAATACCTATTCTTTTCAAACTCTTCCCAAAAACTGAAGAACAGGAAATGCCTCTAAAACTTTCTTGGAGGCAACATTACACTGATAGCAAAAGCTGACAGACCAATTACCAATTATAGAACAATAACTAATGAATATCGATGTAAAATTCTCAACAAAATATTAGCAGAATATATCCAGAAGTTTCATCTATCGTGACCAAGTAGGATTTATTTTGAGGATGCAAGGATTGTTTAATATATGCAAATCTATTAATGTAATTCCAACACATCAACTGGCGTAAGGAGAAAAATATGATTGTATCAATAGATGAAGAGAAAACTTTTGACAAACTCAATGATGAAATATTGGAAGTGTTTACACTAAAATAAGGAACAAGATAAGATTGTCCATTATCAACCTGCTATTTACCATCATATTGGAGGTCATAGCCAGAGAAATTAGGCAAGAAAAAGAAATAAAAGTATCCGAATTGGAAATGAGGAAGTAAAACGATCACTATTTGCAGATGACATGATAATATATTTAGGGAACCCTAAAAACCCATCAAAAACTGCTAGAATTAATCAATGAGTATAGCAAAGTGGTGGTAAAAATCAATACACAAAAATTGTTGCATTTATATATACAAACAATATGATAGAAGAGAATGAAATCAAGAAAATATTCCATATGCAATATAAACAAAAATAAATACCTTGGAATAAACACAGGAGGTAAAAGACCTATATGATGAAAAGTATATGACTTTGCTAAAAGAAATTGAAGAAGATGTAAAGAGATGGAAAGATGACCCATACTCATAGCTGGGAAGAATTAACGTTGTTAAAATGGCCATCTTACCCAAAGCAGTATGCAGGTTTAATGCAATCTCCATCAAAATTCCACTGGCACTTTTCAAGGGAATAGAACAAAATATTTAAATTTGTATGGAATAACAAAAGACCCTGAATAGCCAAAGTAATCATGAGAAAAAAGAATAAAACTGGTGGTATACACTCCAGATCTTGTGATATACTACAAAGCAATACTATCTAAAACTGTATGGTACTGGAATAAAAACAGAGACATATATCAATGGAATATAACTGAATCACCAGAAATAGACTCACACATATGGTCAGTTAATTTTGAACAAAGGAAGCCTGAGCATACAATGGAGAGAGGGAAGTCTTTTCAATAAGTGTTGTTGGAAAAATTGGACAATCACCTACAAAAGAATGAATCTACACAACTCTCTAACACCATACACAAAAATTAATTAAAAATGGATTCAAGACTTGGGTGTAAGACTGGAAATCATAAATACCAAGAACATAACACAGGCAAGACAGTCCCTGACATTGGCCTTAGAGAGGTCTTTGGGGACTCAACTCAGGTGACAAGGGAAACAAACTAACAAAACAAGCGAATACATCAAATTAAAAAGCTTCTACACAGCAAAAGAAACCATCATCAAAACAAAAAGACAACCTACAGACTCTGAGATTTTTGTATTTCATATCTCTGACAATGACTTAATATCCAAAATATGAAAAGAACTCATAAAACGTAACAATAGAAAAATAATCCTGTAAAAAGTCGGCAGAAGGATTGGATAGACATTTATCCAATGAAGATATACAGACAGCCCACAGGCATATGAAAAGATGTCCTTCCTCACTTGTTAAAGAAATGCAAATCAAAACAACAGTGAGGTGTGCCCTTGTGAGGTAACAGGTTAATTGCCTCTGAAGGAACCAGGTCACATACCCATGTAGAGTCCCAAGTCCAGGAGGAGCCAACTGGTGTGAACAACTAAATGAAACTAAAGTGCTTCTTCTCTCTTTTCCTGTCACTGTCTTCATTCCTGTCTGCACTTTTCCTTTAAAACAAAAACAGTGAGATATCACCGTACACCTGTGAGACTGACTAATATTCAAAAGTCTGGAAACAAGTGTTGATGAGGATGTGGAGAAAAGGGAATAATTTTACACTGTTAGTGGGAGTGCACATTGGTGCAACCCTTATGGAAAACAGTATGGAGATTCCTCATAAAAGTGAAAATGGAAATCCCCTATCATTCCACTTCTGGGTATTTACCCAAAAGACACAAAAACTTAATTCACAGAGATATATGCTCCTTCATGCTTATTGCAGCATTATTTATAATAACCAAAAATTTAAAACTACCTAAGTAGTACCTAAGATATGGTATATATACAGCCAAAATGAGAAATAAATAACTCTTCTTCCTCCACTCCCTTCTGCCTGGCCTACTGACCTTCATGCCAGCCTGCTTCCTTCCTCTAAAACAAATAAAAACAATACCACTAGGGTGCACTGCTCTGGCTCAGGTGGCTCAGGTGCAGACCATATAAAACCTACAGACACAAGGGCCAGAAGGAAAAACAAGTGTAAATCAATTGATGTGGTGTGTACCCTTGTGGAGTAACAGTTGGGAATAATATACAAAATATCCCAAAGTCTCACGTTCACAGCCCTGGGTTAGTAGGAGCAACCAAGATGAACAACTAAATAAAAGAAATGGAATGCTTCTATCTTCTCTTTCTTCCTGCCCACCTTCATTCCTGCCTACATTTTTTTCTTTAAAAAAAAAAAAAAAAGCCAATGTAATCAATTATATAAACAGGCTAAAAATGAAAAATCATATGGTCATATCAATAAGTGTAGAAAAAGTACTTGATAAAATCTAACCAACACCAATTCATGATAAAATGCTCAGTAAACTAAAAATAGAGTTTCTTAACTTGAAAAGAATATCTTTCAGCTAACATATTTAATTGTTTAAAAAAAAAAAAAGAAAACTTTCCCACTAAGATCAGATACAAGGCAACGATGTATTCTCTTGTCATCCCTTTTCAACATTCTACTGTAATGTAATAGGATAAGAAATGGACATAAAAATATAATAATGGGAAAAGACATAAACCTGTCTTAGAAGGCATGGTCATCTCCGTAGAATATCCAAAATATCCAAGAAAACCTTTCTGTAATTTATAATTGATTATATTAAAGCTGCAGGATATAAGGTTAAGATAAAAAAAATCAATCACTTCTATATACCAGTAATGAACAAGTCGAATTTGATACAACACAATAGTGGGCATGCCCAGGTGGCTCAGGTATTAAATCTAAAGTAGCAGCATCCATGTAAAGCCCAGGGCCCAGGTTCATTACCTGGGGCCAGGGGGACAACCAAAATGAAAAAATAAATGCTGCTTTCCTCAGCCTGTCTACTTGCCTTCATTCCCACCTACGTCCTCTTTAAAAAAAAAAAAAAAAAGTAAAAGCACCATTCACATTAGCCCTCTCCAAAATGAAAATGCACAGATATAAATCTAACAAAACTTGTACAAGATCTACATGGGAAAAAATACATAACTCTGGTTAACAAAATCAGAGAACTAAATAGACATTCCATATTTATGGCTAGAAAGACTCAATATTGTCACATCTGTTCTTCCCAATTTGATGTATAGACTCAATGCAATCCCAATAAAAATCCCAGCAAGTTATTCTGTGGGTATCAACAAACTGATTCTAAAGTTTATATGAGGAGGGAAAATAACCTCAAAAAGCACAATAACCAAAATAATATGAAGGAGATGAATAAAGTTGTAGGACTGCCCCTACTGGACTTTGAAGCTATTGTAATGAAGATAATGTAGTATTGGTAATAGATGAATGTCATTTGTCTATTGATATTATCTAAAGACCTAGAAATAGACTCCATAAATACAGACAATGGGTGTTTGACATAGAGCAAAACAGTAAATGTAGTAAAGATACACTCTTTACAAGTAGTGCTAGAACTGAACACTCACATGCAAAAAAATTAAACACAGATCTTACTCCCTTCATAAAAATTAACTCAAAATGGATCACAGGTGTAAATGTACAATACAGAAGTATAAAACTCCTTGAAGATAACTTAGAAAACCTAAATAAACTTGGTATGGCAATGAATTTTTGGGCACTCCTCCAAAGATATACAGATGACAAATAAGCATATGAAAAGTGCTCCACATAATGTCTTCAATAGCAAATAGCCTTTCCTGAGAACTGACAAGATGGTAGAAGTGGAGCAGCTGAAGTGGAATACCAGTGGAGCAGAAAGGACCTTCCACAAGTTCACCTACTGCCATGTGGACTGCTACTGTTGGTTAATCTCCACATCTTTGTTGTTCTTCCACTATTGTTCTTCTGACTCAATTCTAGTTTTACCCCCTTTTGGTCCAAGAAGAGACTGTCTGCAATTTCAGTTCTGCTGAATTTACTGAGATTTGTTTTGTGTCCCAACATATGATCTATCTTGGAGACTGTTCCATGCACACTTAACAAGATGTATATTCTTTCTTTTTTGTTGGGGTGGAATACTCTGTATATGGTAAATCCATATGACCTATTTCTTCATTTGTGTTTTTATTTCTTGGTAGATTTTTTTCTTGGATGGTCTATCTATTGAGGTAAGTGAGATATTGGATTCCCCTTCTACTATTGTGTTATTGTCAATGTCTCCCTTTAACTCTGTCAGTATTTGTTTTATACATTTAAGCAGTCCAGCATTGGGGGCATATATGTTAATGAAAACTACTTCTAATGGATTACCCTCTTGATGATAATGTAGTGTCCATGGTTGCCTCATGTTACCCTTTTTACATGGATGTTTATCTTGTCTTATGTTAGTATTGCATAAGTATAGTTTTGATTTCCTTTTATCTTCATTACTTTGGTGTATTTTTCTGTAATCCTTGACTTTCAGTCTACATTTGTCTTTGGATCCGACCTGAGATTTTTGTAGCATAATATCAATGGGTCCTGTTTTTTGATCCACCCAGCCATTCTGTATCTTTTGATTAGTGAGTTCAGTTTGTTCACATTTAGAGTGATAATTTATATTGATAATTGATAGGGGTGATAGGCTTTATGCTGTCATTTGCTTTCTATCTCTGATGCTGTTTCCTATTTGCTTTTTATTTGTTATTTTCTCTGGATGTTTTTTGGTATTGATTCTTTTAATTTTGTCTTCTCCGCAGGTATGCATCTATTTAGGATTGGGTTTTGTGGATATCATGTGGTTTGTCTCTAACTTCACCACTCTATGATAGTCTTTTATAAATTGATGCCATATTATGTTTATATATCCAGACAGACTCCATGTTTTGCTTTTCTCCTTTAGTGTGTTTTTTTCTCCTATTGGTCCTGTCTTTGTTTCTGATTTTGTTTCTCTTTTAAATCACCATTCTTGGGGTTTGGTGGTTCCTTGTTTTCATTTTCTCTGCTATAGCACCCCTTTTAACATTTCTTGAAAGGCAGGCATGGTCATGGAAAATACCATTAAGTTTTGCTTGTTATTAAAAACCTTTATTTGTATGTCATAGTTTAATGATAATTTTGCAGGGAAGAGTATTCTTAGTTGCTGTTTTTTGTCTTTTAGAATTTTGAATGTGTTATCCCAGTCTCCTGTCCTGCAGGATTTCTGTTGAGAAGTCTGGTGATAGCCTGATGGGTGTACCTTTGTAGGTTATCTCTCTCTTTTCTATAGCAGACTTGAGTAATTTTTCTTTATCACTGACTTGCTGGTTTTATTATGATGTGGCTTTTTACATTTAGGAATTTTTATGTTCTCTTGGCTTCTTGGACCTCCCTGGTTATGTCTTGTGACATATGTGTGACTTTTTCTACTATTACTTGTTTAAGTTTTCTGCCTCTTTGTCTCTCTTCTCCTGGGATGCCTATTTTCCTTATGTTTGTTCTTCTCATGTTGTCTTGATATTTCTCACGGGATTTCTTCATTTTGCCTCTATCTTGTTTCTCTCTCCTTTTCCATAATGGTTAAGTCTGAGATCTTGTCTTAATTTCTGAGATTGAGCCTATTTATGGAGATTTCCATAGTTATTTTCAATTCATTGACTGTATTATTTTTGTTTGTTTAGTCTCTAGCATTTCTGCTACGACTTTCTTCATATCCTCATTCTTCTTGGTGAAATACTGCCTTTGGTTATCACTGCTTTTCTAAGGTCTTTCAGTTGCCTTTGGGTGGTTGCATGCATCTTAATCAGCTTTTTTTAATAACTGTTATTTTTAGTTCATTATCTGTTAGTCTGTCCCAATCAATGTCAATGGATTTCCTCTCTAGGGAGCTCCTGGTATCTTCCTCTCTTTGTGCCATTCAGGTTTTGATTTGGGGAGATTTCTGTTGTGAAATGACTTCTCTACTTTGCATTTATCATTCTGGCTTTCTTTTTCTTCTGATTGTTTTCCCAGGCTTTGACTGCCATACTGCCCATGAAAAGTCCTCAGAGGGGCTGCAGGCTATTAGAGTTTGTCAGGCTATGTGGTGGGACCTAGGGTAGGTCTTCTGTCTCCCTCATTTACCTGATTGCTGGGGCTGGGTCCAAGCACTACTGGGGCAGTCCACAGAGTTGCTAAGGATGGGTTACAGTGTGACTGGGGCAATCTCCAGGTCACTGAAGCTGGGTCCCTGCATACCATGGGCAGTCCATTGCTTAGGCAGGGATTAGAGTAGGGATAAGAGAAGGAGGCTTGTTGCTTCTCTCTTTCCTGCACTCACTTGGTTGCTGGGGCTGGGTTTCATCAGCTCAGGGGTCCATGGGACGTGAGGCCTGGGCCTGGTCATGCTGGGTCTGCTGAGTCACAGTGACAGTGGTGCCAAGATCTTTGTTATATAATACAGCTGTGTATCTGTCTATAATTATCTTAAAATGAAGAAATTCTGATATCCTCAGTTAAACAAAAACAATTTGCTACTAACAAACCTCTGCTAAAAATACTAATTGAGGTTCTTCAGGCTAAAGTAAAAAGATACTACCAGGTAACTCAAGTCCTCATGAAGAAACAAAGTAAAATAACTGTAGAGATAAACATATAAGACAGTAAACATGTCTATTCCTAATCCTTTTCATCTCTTTTAAATAATACCTACAATAATTATAAAACTTTAATGAACTTATATTAAAAATGTAATTTGGATCAGGAGACCAAGATGGTGACAGAGGGCATTTCCTGTCTTCACTTCTGAGAGAATCAACTACCAGATATCTGCTTAAGGACAGCCATGGGGAAATCCAACAAAACATGGTGGGGCTGGTGTACCCCTCCACCTCAGACTATCACAGACTGTATTGTAATGGACATTGAGGAGATCCACACATTTCTGTGACTGGTGGGTGGAGAGGCATGTGGAGGTTGCTGTGATTTTTAGCTTGGACAGAACTGAGCTAGCAGGGTGGGTGGCTTGTTCTCAGGTTCTAGAGTGAGGAGAACAGAGATTTTATGGCGTCACACACACTTGACTCAGATGAAGCCCAAAGGCTCAATATTCATTCTCCACACAGGTGGGACTCTGGAAACAAAGAGAGTGCTCTGGACTATACTCCTCCTACCCAACCCCCCTGGGATCTATACTTGCATGGTAAAGTACACCAGTAGCACAGTGAGTAATCTACTGAAACTCAAATCTGAGATCTCAGAGAGGAGTATTAACTCTGGTGCCACCCATGTGATCTGGTCACCCTGTCCCCACAGCCCACAGTAATATTTTCATTTTCCCACCCTGTACCCTACTAGAGAGGCCTACAAGGATCAAAAAATAAATAAATATGGCATGATATACTGATAAAACAGAAGCTAAACAGTTTGGTTTGAAGTTTCTAATAGAAAGACAGAAGAAAATATAGCATTATCTGAGACCTCAGGGTGTTATGACATCACAAGGAAACAATGCTACCTCTTCAGAAACCAAATTCAAAGACATGGGCAATTATATCTTTTTACTTGATAAAGACTTCAAAGTTGCAATCATAAAGAGACACAAAGAGATATAAGAAATCTCAGGAAAACAGTTCAAAAAAATATAAAAGAACTAAATATAGCAAAGAAAGACAAGAGAAGTCAGCAAAACAAGCCAATGAGCTAAAAAATAAAATCAGTGAGCAGAAGGCAGAAACTGAAGCTTCAAATAAGAAACTAACAGAGATTCAGGGTATAAACAATTCAATAAATGAGATCAAGAATACTATAGAAAGCAATGGAAACAGAGTAGACCAAATGAAAGAATAGATTAGTGATCTGGTAGATAGAAACCTAGAACTGAACCAAATGGAAGAAAAGAGAAAGATTGGTTATAAAAGAGAAGAAGAAACACTCCAAGAGCTATTAGACTCATTAGGAAAGTTGACGTAAGAATAATGGGTATCTTAGAAGGTAAAGAAAGAGAAGAAAACAGTGAACTTATTGAAAGATAGAATACCTGAAAATTTCCCAATCTGGGGAAGGAACTGAATATGCAAGTCAGTGAAGCCAACAGAATACCTTATTATCTCAATACAAGGAGAACTATGCCAATAGACACATAACAGTGAAACTACCAAGAGTCCAAGTTGAGTATTAAAGTCAGCCAGAGGAATAAAAGCAAATAACATATAACATGTTGGAACACAAAACAAGTCACAATAAATTTACAAAGGCTGAAATCATATCAAGCATCTTTTCAGTTCACAATATCATGAATCTACAAATCAATCAAAATATGAAAGAAGGAAAATTTTCAAATGTGTTTTAAAAAAGTTACTGAACAATTTACCAGTCAATAAAGAAATTCAAAGGTAAAATAAAGGCATGTCCTGGTGACAGAAGTTAAATATGCTAGGCATAGTCTACATACATCCCAAGGACCTGGATTTACAAACGAGGGCTAGAGGGAATGATCAAGTTGAACAACTAAACACAAATAAAATGTTTTTTCTCCTCTCTTCCTGCCAGCCTGCCTAGCTTCTCACCTACATTCCTGCCTACACCATTCCTTTAGAAAATGGTGAAATAAAAATGAACCTGGAGTCAAATACAAGTGATGACATGAGTTATCAGAACCTATGAGATGCAGCAAAAACAGTATTAAGAGGGAAACATAGCAAAACAGGCCTACCTCAAGAAATAAGCACAGTAAAAATTATATTTCTATACCTAAAGAGACTAGAAGGAAAAAGAAAACCAAAGTCAGTAGAGGGAAGGAAATAATAAAAATCAGAGCACAAGCAAATGAAATGGAGAGGAAAAAGTGAAATTAAGGACTGGTTCTTTGGAAAGATTAAAAAGGACAAATCTTAATTGTGAAGAAGAGAGAAAACAAATGAAATAAAATTAGAAATGAAGGAGGAGAAATTACAACAGATACTACATAAACATAAGTGATAAGAGATTATTATGAGTGCCTGTATGGCAACAGATTAGATAATCTAGAAGAAATGGACAAATTTATAGACACATAAAACATTCCAAGACTAACTCAGGAAGAAATAGAAAATCTGAACAGACTGATCTCAAATAAGGGAATTGAAGCTGTAATTTTAAAAATCACCTCAAAAACAAAAGCCCGGTACTGAGTGGAAGGTTTTGTTAATGAATTCTGTGGAACTTTCAAGGAAGAATTAATACCAGTCCTCAAACTTTTCCAAAAAATTTTTAAATAAGGGAAAATTTCCAAATACTTTTTATGAAGCCAATATAATTACCTTGTTACAGAACCAGACAACATCACCAAAAAAAAATTATAGGGCCATATCTCTGATGAATATTGATGCAAAACTCTTCAGTAAAATACCAGTAAACCAAATTCAACAATTCATTAAAAGAATCCTGTACTACAGTGAAGTAGGATTTTTTCCAGGAATACAAAAATGGTTCAACATATATAAATAAATACATTTGATAAATACATTTGATATATAAAAATATAAAAATTAAAATTATGTGATCATTTCAATAGATGTGGAAAAAGCATTTGACAGAATTCAGCACCTTTTATGGAAATAACCCTCAAAAACTGGTATAGAAAGAACATGTCTCACCAAAAACCTAAAAGTTTTTCTTCTAAGATCAGAAATAAAGCAAGGATATCCACTCTTGCAACTCTTCATATGGTGTTGGAAGCCCTAACCGGTGCAATTACATAAGAAATGGGCATAAAAGTTACCCAGATTGGATAATAGGATTCCTACCTGTACCTTTGAAAAAAGAAAGACTCCTGCACAGTGAAGGAAACTAATCAAAGCAAAAAGACATCCTGCTGAATAGAAGAAATTTTTACTTCCTATCTCCAATGAATGATTAATATCCAAAATATATAAAGAACTTATAAAGCTCAAGAACAAAAAAAAAAGCATTCCAATTTTTAAAATGAGCAAATTTTCATAGACACTCCTCCAAAGAAGGCACACAAATTATCAACAGGAACATAAAAAGATGTTCCTCATCTTTTGTTATTTGGAAAATGCAAAACAAAACAACAAGATATCACCTCAACCATGTGAGAATGGCTATTATTCAAAACACTGGAAACAAGTGTTGGCAGAGAAAAGGGAATCTGTATACACTGTTGGCAGGAGTGTAAATTGGTGCAACCATTTTGGAAAGCAGTATGATAATTCCTCAAAATAATTGAGAATGGAAATTCTACATGATCCTATTATCCCACTTCTGGATACTACCCCCCAAAAAAACCCCAAAAAATGCTAATTTGAAGAGATATATATATCCCTATGCTTATTGCAAAACTATTTACAATAACCAAGAGCTGGAAACAACCTAAATGTACATTGACTAATGACTGATTAAAGAAGTGTGAACACACACACACACACACACACACACACAATGGAATCTGCTCAATTATTAACAAGATGAGATGAAATCCTGCCAGTTGCAGCAATATGGATGGACCTAGAAGGAATTATGCTTGGTTAAGTCAGAAGGAGAAAGAAAGACATTATCTAATTTTATGCCTTTGTAGTATATAGAGAAACCAAAGGACTAAATGACCAAATCAGACAAAAACAGATTTTTAGTCAATAGGACCAATTTAGTGGTTACTAGAAGTGGATGGTGGACAAATCAGATAAAGGGTCAATTACATGGTGAAAAATAGAATTGTATTAGTGGTGGTGAATTTAATGCATTATATACAGATGTTAACTTACAGTGGTGCTTCATTAAACTTATATAACCTAATAATGTAATGTCACTTTAATAAAAATTTTAAAAAGAAATATATGCCTGTGTATCTCTCTGTTGATGGTATTAGCAGCTGTTGATGTTCAACACCTAAGGTCAATTCATTAATGCATTCATGTTCATCCCTTATTTAGTTAATATTGTAGAGTAGAAAGAAGAACTTCTCCCTACCTGCTATTTGGTAACTTAGTGGTACTATTTGAACAGGAAAAGCAGGATGAACTCTGATATTTCCCTTCACCATAATTATAGTAATTTGGTTCACTGGTCTCCTACAATAGTGATTTTATTGTTGTTCAGTTTTTAGTTCCACTGTAAGTTCAGAATATTAAACATAATGAAGTATTTAAATTCCTTTTACATTTAAAATATGAGTAAAAGCTCAAACTGTATTTATATATTGGTTAACATAATCACTTTCAGGAGACATTGCAGTTTGGCTTGAAAGACAAAATGTAGACCAAAAACTTGAATAGGCTTTTTACAAAAATTGCCTGTAACCTATGAACACTTGCTCACCTCATTCATCATCAGGGAAATGCATATTTAAACCATAATGAAATGCCACAATTCACCTACCAAAATGCCTGAATGAAACCAGAAAATGCTAAGAATTGGCAAGAATATAGAATAGCCAGAATTCCCCTTACACTGTTGTTGGGAATATGAATGTGTATAACCAGTTTGGAAACTGTTTCACAGTATCTTTTAAAAATGAACATATGCCTGTCTAAATCCCAGTTGCTTCTGGATATATGCCCCATAGAAATGAATACATGTGTTCACTAAAAAAAAAAAAAAAAATGTTTTAAGATTGTTCCAGCACAATTCATAATAGCTAGAACATGGTAACCATGGCAGAATAAATAATAAAAAATCTACCATCAACAGAATAGATATACATATGTACAGGCATGCATACATGCACACATTTACACAAAGCGAATGAACTGTAACTATGCTAAAAAAAACTGAAGACTCACATACATAATGCTGAGAGAAAATGAAGACGTGTTCAAAAACAGGCTAAACTAATGAACAATATTTAATGAATGGTGTTTAAAATTAGGTTCATGGGCTAGCATGGAGGGCCTAGTAATCAGAAGGGAATTTTAGGGTGCCGTTTCTTATGTTCAGTGTTTGTTTTCATGTCAGATGGCAAATGTGCCCACTTGACAACAAGGTTTGAGAGAGGCACATCTCACACTGTTCTGGGGACACCCAGCACACCTCATGAACCACAAAAAGATTGATACTTACTTTTTTTAATATTATTGATTAAAGGGTATGCTCCCTATGAAAATCCTTTTTTTATGTACTCTTAATTTGTGTACCTTCTATATGTATGCTATTCTTCAATGAAAAGTTTTAAAAATAAAGCTTGTGATTTTTATCTAACTTTTCCTACTTCATTAGGTATTGCTTATTTAGATAGGAAATCATTATCCAATCCCATTGCATCTGAGGCATTTAAGGCCTAAATATAATAAGTATGAGTAAAACAGAATTTCTTAAAGTCGTTCACAAAGGGTCACTGGCAGAAAAGCTTAAGAAATGGAACCGCTGAATCTCCTATGGCATGATTTTTATCATGTTTTCAGTGTTCGAAGATCAAGCCCAGTTGACTTAAAACTTCTCTGAAAAATTAAATACATATAACTCAGGGAAAAATGTGTCTATTTCTTTTCCTAACTGACCAGACAAGCCAATAGTTAAATAGGTGACCTTTGTGTAATAGGGATTTTGTGGGGTTTGGAGGGGAATCCATGTTAACACATTTGATAAATTTTTATCTTAGTGTGCCTTTCTGGAATGCCAGTCTGACCTCAATCTGAACAAAGCCTTAGTCGATGTTTGCAGGCGGTAGCTTGGTCATTTTCTCAGCCTTTATGTTTGTTATTGAATGTTAATCAGATTCATCATTAAAGATTTCATCTGCCACATAAATGCATAATTGGCTATGTCTGAGTGGCCACCTTTTGTCTTGAGCAGATTGCTAAAACTGCATTAAGCATTATTAGACCAAAATGATGACCTTATTAATTTGTCCTTTACTTGTTTTCTAACAGATTGGGCCTTATAATTATGTAAACACAATAAAGATGAGACTTAGAAAAAGCTCATTATGAACTCCTCTTTGTTCTTACCAGCCTTTTATGCTGAAGGATGCATGAAATAGCTGCCAATTATTTTTATTAAACTGTTTCATTTTATGAATATCATAGAAGGCCATTCAGAATCTTTAAAACAAATACATAAGTGTCAAGTTTTAAGTATCACTCTTCAACCTTGATCATTTTGCCATCCACTTTTATTGACAAAATATACAGAGGGATAAAATGATTAAATATACTACTTAAACTTATTTGATTGTTTTCCCTTAGAATGAATAAGAGAAATAAGCCAAAAATAATCAGAAAGTATAATTTTTAAACAGTACATTTATAGATTCACATTTTTTCTGCAATATATTTTTCTTACAACAATTTTTGCTAACCCCCAGAATTTTATTTGTAAAATACCTAAGGTTTTGATTTCCCAAAAGAAGTATAAGTAATTATCTTTCTTCTTGAACTTCTATTATTGTTGTGATTAAGTATATTCAGTGTATATGAAATCTATTAAATTGGCTGTTATCTACAGTCTGACAAATTCCTCATAATTGGTTTAGGCAGAAATGCTTCCTTCTGATCTCTAGGGCATCTTTGGTAATCTGTCTGCTCCTGGACCTGAGACTTGGCCACAAATGAAATTATTACAGCCTTAGAAATTAAATCCTGAACCATTAAGGATTCAGGTGAATTTAGCTTTATAAACTGGTTTCAAAGCTTTGAAAAGGATGATTGTCCTTCATATTTCCTGATCAGTGAGCTTTAAGGAAGAATATAGTTTATCAAGGAACTGGGTCTTCTCAAATTCAGATACTGCAAATTATATAACAAAAGAGTTGTCAACCATTTTATAAATAAAACAATTATCATAGGCTGTAAACTTATTTTCATAGTATCTGTTAAGAGTGAACATACTTAAGAACTCTTCTAGCAGCTGTATTGTTTTACTTTGTAAATAAAGTGAAAGTTAGATACACTTAAGTGAAAAATATTTAGAATTCAAATGAAAATAATTGAGATAGTTTTGTTCAGGGTAAAAATGTTGCAGTATAAGGACTTTAACCTTTGATTCAACTTAATGACTTTACAAAATGGCGATCTGATTGGGGTTATTCAGCTGTATTTTCTCTATGTTTCTCTTAGGAGAAACAAATCATAAGAGTAAAATTGCCATATAGCATTTAGTCAAATGTCAGGTCTAGACTATGCTTTAGAGTTATCACAGATTCTGTGTCCTAAATGACTTATATTAATGATCTTGAGTCATTAAGAAATATTAAGAAATGCTTAGTATAGTCAGCTTATATCAAAAGTGTGATATATTTAAGTACCGGTATTTATCAATTCAAGAATTCTGTTTTTGAGGCACCTATACCAACTAAGTAAGATTTGACTATATCTCCTTCTATTTTGAAATCATGTGATTTTTCTTTTTTCTTTTTAAAGAGAAGCATGGAAGGGAGAGAAGGAAGGAGAGAAGAAGGAAGGAAAGAAGAGAAAGAAGGAAGGAAGGAACGTCTTTTATTTATTTAGTTGTCAACTTTGGCTTCTCACCCCAGCCCTGGATCTTGAACCTGGGTTCTTTGACTCCATATGCTCCACATGCGAGAGGCTTACCGCCTGAGTCACTAGGATGGGCCCCTAATTGTTCTGCCTTTTATGAAACATATAACTTTCCCAAATTTAGAGAAGTATGTCTCTTACTAAATAGATACTGACAACTGGAACTAAAGGATTAAAATCATTGCTATAACAATTGTTAACAATCTTAATGTTTAAAAATGCACACTGTACATTCTAAATACCAACAGTATGATTTTAACCAATATTAAAAATTATAACGAGAGTCTCTAAACTTTAAATCATTATTATTACATATAGTCAATTTGTTTGGCTGGTCTAAGTAAATAGATGAGTATTTAACAAATTTTGTGACATGAATACATGTGCAGTTTTTCTTGGATCATTATATTCTGACTGAAAGCCTTTATAATGAGTGTGCATGTATTTATATTAATTATATTAGTTAATTTATATATAGTTGGTTTAGGGACTGCAATTAAACATTAGCCATTATAAATTTATTTAAAAATAAATTTTCTGTGAATAAATTTTGCCATGCAATGAAATCCTTTTAAGTTATGGCAAAATACAGTTATGAAGATAGAAGTCTCATTTAGTTTTAGTAATTTGTTATGTTGGCTTGAAAAGGTCACATTCAGATTGCAAAAGAATTGTGGGTTTTTGGCATACTCTTTTTTTTTTTTTTGAAGTAATGGGTCTCTGCTTTCCTGAATTGAAACTTTAATACTGTATAGTCCTGGCGTGCCCTGCTGGCTTGATGATCAAGTCCACTGGACACAGTCCACATACATCCCAGGGACCCAGGTTCACGCCTTGGGGGAAAGGGGAACAATCAAGATGTACAGCTAAATAAAAATGAATGAAATGCTTCTTCCTTTTCTCTCTTTCTGTCTGTCTGCCTGTCTCTGCCCACCTTCCTTCCTGCCTGCACCTTAAAAAGACTTCCTGCACCTTAAAAAGACTCACCGTAAGCAAGAAATCAGGATATACTTAAAGACTGTAAGAACAGCTTCTAACATTAGGAATTAAAACAGGAATTGTTGCATATTCTATAAAGATTCATTAAGGTAGGATTGTATTTTATGCTGATGGTGCTACTGCTGAACCCTCTTTCAAGAGTAAAATTGTAAATCTCTTCTTTGTTTATTATCATGTTTGGCTTTGTTATGAATTCAGAGTAAATTCAAAATATCAACCAACAGAAAAAAGTGAAAGGATTGTTACCAATATTGTATAACTTACATAAGATACATAATTGTTAATTTTTCTGTGATTTTTTTTAATATCAGGGTATTAACTATGGTTTTATTATTTATTTAAGTTGAAAATAGATTTGTCCCAAGAATGTTAGTTCCACAGCTTACCAGAAAAATGAATAGCTTTTAGCAATAGTTTGAAGGGTTTATTAAGTAAAACACCTTTGTTTACATATCCTGGTATACTGACATGTATAAAAGATTATGAAACTTGAGGATTTTAAAAATCCATCCATTCAGCAAAAGTTGCTGTGTGTTCACTACAAGCTGAGCACTGTACTGGGCATGGCAAGCAAAAACAGACACCAGAGGTCTTAGTCTGGTGAAAGGGATAAACAAATTTTAAAATTATACAAATAATGTATAATTTAAAAGCTGATGTAAGTGTTATACAGGAAAGGAACCTAGTACCTCTGACCTAATGTAAGAGGTTGGAAAACAGATTAGGGAAAATTTCTCCAAGGAAATGACCTTTGACTGGAGATCTGAGTAATGAGAACAAATTAATGAAGCAAGTGGCATGAGGGAGTTCTGCCAGTAGGATGAGCGTTCCCAACAGAAGAAATAATGTGCTCAGATCCAATGACAGAAGAGGAGATTGTTCATTTTGAGAAAAAAGTTCAGCGTAGTCGGAAGAGAAGAAGTAAGAGAAACAGCAATCAAAGATGCATTAGTAGAGGTAAGCACAAGAAAAACCATGTCCTCTAAAGGGCAGCAGCCTCAGCGGGGAGCTGCATTCAAGCTCCGGGTGCAGGGAGTAGCTATATATAGCAAGTGGCAGACAGATACTTAGCAGTTGCCCCAGGAGTGTGCAAACCTGCTGTTTCACTGGAGCCTCCCTAATGATCCCCCCTGAGAGAGATGCTGCCCCCTCTTTTTCAGGAATTTGCTCAGCTAGCTGTACTGGGATTGCAGATTGGCTGCCTGTCCCCACCCCAAAATGGCAATAGCTGGAGAACCATAATTGCAAGAACAAAATCTCCAGCACCATAAGTGCACTAATGGCAGAGGGACAGGGTGTTTCACCCTTGAGGTCTTGTTGCAATATGGAGGCCTCATTGTCAGAGAGGATGCCCAACTGCTGCTTGTTCACTGGGAGGCTATCCCTCTTTCTTATTACCCACACTGAAGTTTTTGGTTTAACAAATGAGCATCTTGCAATCAGGTCTCTACACACTTCATTTTTCAGCTCCTGTGCTTTCTGTCCTGAGTTCTCTGCTCCCCGGAGTCCTACTGCTCACCAAGAGAAACCCCTCTGTTTTCCATGCCAGATTGTACTTGCTGAAAGGTGTGAGGATACCCACTGTGGCATCAAGCCCTTCACATCTGGGAAGAGAGTCTCTATAAACTATCACCAAGGGACCTCCGGTGCTGCATTTGTGCTGAGACTGATTGGTTTCTCCTACCCAAAATTATGATGTATGTTTCTTCTCTTTGTTGATATTCCTTTTTAAAGGTAGTAGTTGTTAAATAGGTGTCCTTTTATGTGTCTGTGAGGAGATCCTAGCAATCTTCCCTCTTGAAACAATCCCCTCTCTGTGAATTTAAAATGAAAAATATTTGAGTAATTAAATGTTGAAAAAGAGCCATTTGAGAAAAAGTTGTATATACATAAGACAAAAAGGGTTATTAATAATAAGAGGTAAAAGAAGACAGAAGCAATTAGAATCTATAACCTTAGTAGAAAGATTAGTCTTAAATAGTTCTGTTTTTCAAGGGAAAGAGAAGGATGAATACATGAACACAGACAGTCTAGGTATATTGAAGACTCATTTGAATATATTACCATTAAAATATACCTGCCAAATTATATAACTTTTCCCCAACATCTCTTAGCCATAGGTGCGGTCTCCAATATAAATATGGAGAAAGTGGTCTGGTGGGAGCAGAAAGGTGCCTTTATCAGTGTTTACTAAATAGATATTTTAAAAGGAAAGAAACAAGAGTGTTTAGGATATTGGTTGTTGAAATCAGTTAAGTGGAAGTAGGAATATGAAGCATGATAGGTTTTATCTTAATGACTTCATTGGGGAAGAGAGCCATATTGAGCCTCTTAGTCTTCAGTGCACTCATTGAGGAGTAATATTGTTCTTAGCCACTACAGTCTTCACTCATTTGGTAAAGGGATATATTAATTTTTTAAACTTCCATTTGTGAACATTCAGTCAGGATAGGAGTAGGTCCATATTAAATAAAATGGAGCTGCTAGAAGTGCCTTAGAAAGATAATGAGAAAAATTATCTACTTCTAGCCATGATGGAGTAACAGGATTTGATAACCCTCCTGTGGTAACCCACTAAAAAACCAGACCAAATATGTGAAAGTGATTTTCAGATAATGAACAAAAAGCAGAACAGGGTAATGATTCCTGAGAGAAAGAAAGTAATCAAGGAGAGGCCCATGATTGTTGAAGTGGTGTATGGGGTGGGGGGGTGCGGAATGGGAAGGGGAATGGGAACCAAACAGGATGAGAGTCCCTTTGAGTTGAGGAAACAGAATTGAGAATTTGGAGATGCCAAGGCAGTTAGACTAAAGAGCAGAGCTCTGGGAGGAGAGAGCAGCACATGGAGAAAACTCTAAAGATGATTTTGTTGTTTTAATTTTTTAATTAATTTTTTATTGTAGTAATTACACATTAAAATAACTTCCTGTATATAGGTTTCCCATTCCTTAAATACATGTCATCACACCATGCCCTCCACCAAATCATTAAGTGTTCTTCACCATTGTCCAGTGGGCTCCACCATCATTTGCCCCCACCCACCCCATTCCCTATTGGTAACCTCAGTTCTATTGCAAATGTTTCAGGGTTGGGTATGTTTCATCTGTTCCTTTGTTTTGTCTATTCACATTCCACCTATGAGTGAGGTCATCTAGTATCTTTCTTTTGACTTGTTTCATATAGCATCATCCCCTCTAGTTCCATCCATGTTGACACAAATGACAGGGTTTCATCTCTTCTAAGAGCTGTGTAGTATTCCATTGTATATATGTACCACATCTTCTTTATCCATTCATCTGATGTTGGGCACTTAGGTAATTTCTAGTTCTTAGCTACTGTGAATAAGGCTGCAATAAACATGGGGATGCATAAATCTCTAGAGATGATTTTGAGTATCCACTTAACTCTGAAGCTGAGTACTTATCACCCTATGTGAGTGATGAAATTGCCTAAAGCTGGGTAAAGAAGACTGGAAAGGAACAAGTGAAACAATTCACAGTGCTCACATGTATCTGGAAATAGTTCACATTCCAAATAGCTTCAGCGGAGAAACATTATAATACAGAGAGTATCAAGAAAAGTCCTAATAAAGGTATTGTGAAAGTAGAGAGAATATATGCAAGAGGCAAATAAGCATATAGAAAGATGCTCCACAGCCTGTGTTATCAGGGAATTGCGTATTATAACAACAATGCAATAAGATGTCCACGCATACCTATTAAATAACCAAAAATACAAATGGTGACAAGAATGTAGAGCAACAGGAACTTCATTCATTGCATTTAAGAATGTCAAATGGTGCAGCTATTGTGAAGATAGTTTTTTTCTTATAAAACTAAAAATAACTCTTACCATACAATCCAGCAGTTGCACTGCTTAATATTTATTGAAAAGAGTTGAAGTGCATCTCCATCCAACAAAATTGCACATGGATGTTTATAGCAGATTTTTTCATAATTGCCAAAACTTGAAAGTGAATAAAATATTTTTTTTCCTGAGATGAATGAATATACTAGTCAATGGAAGTTTATTCAGTGCTAAAAAGGAGTGAGATATCAAAGTCTTGGAAAGCCTTAATTACATATTATTAGGTGAAATGAGTTAATCTGAAATGGCTACCTATTCTATGGATTATTCCAACTATGTGACATTCAGGAAAATGCAAAATGATGGAAACAGTAAAAACAGCAGTAGTTGATAATAGTTGCAGTTGTTGGGGGAGGATTAGTAGGCAAAGGACTTTTAGGCATTAAAAATTTTTTTGATATTATAATGGAGGATAAAGGTCATCATATACTAGTCCAAACTTATGGAATGTACAGCATGAAGAATAAACCCTAAGGAAAACTATAGATTTTGAGTGATGATGATGTGTCAATGTAGGTTTATCAATAATAACAAATATTGATAATGGGGGAGGCTCTGCAGGTATGGGGGCAGGAAGTATATGGGAAATTTATTTACCTTCCTCTCACTTTTGCTATAAACCTAAAGCTTCTCTTAAACATTTTTTAAAAATTTAAACGATACCCACCAATAATTGTGGTGTATTCAACATTGACTTGTGACTTCATTGCCTGTGCAATGAAAGGGGAAAACTAAAGACAGATTGTAAAGGAATAAGTAAAACTGTTTTTATTCACAGAAAACATGATCACCTGTGCAGAAAATCCTAAAGAATCTGCAAAGAAGCTACTAGAACTAATCACTGTGTTTAACAAGGTTTCATGACATAATATTAAGGTATAAAAAATTAAGTCTTTATATAGTAGCAATATTTTTAGTGTTAAGTCTGTTAGTGACAAATTCAGTATTTAGTGTGTGAAGATGTTCTTTCGTGTTCATTGTTGAAGGATATTTTTAATGGGTATAGAATTCTTGGTTGGGTTATTTCCTTTGATCATTTAGAAAATAAGTCTCCTAACTTCCATTGTTTTCATTGCAATGCCATTCTTTTTTTCTCTGATAATTGCTAGATTTGCTATTTGTCTTTGGTTTTCATCATACCTACTAGATTTCTCCTTTTGTGCCTTTCTTTGTGTTTATTGTTCCTAGGAGAATGTAGCATTTCTTGAATGTGACTTTTGTGTACTTTGGAAATTCTCAGATGTTATTTCTTCCATTATTTAGTCTACCTTATTTTTCTTCTCCTCTCCTTCTGGGGCTCCATAAGAAGTCTCAGAACTTTTATACCAATTTATTCCATATTTACTGGAAGAAATTATCTCAAAGTGCTTCATCTCCCTATGTTAATATTTTTAAAGCATCATGCTATAGGTTTGTTGCAAACCATAAAAAATAATTCCTATTTAATATGGGCACCAAATGACTAGCTTTCAAATGAATAAGTATAATTTTTTTTCTTTGATATATACCTTCTTGTGAATAAAATGGATATTTTGGCTTTTAAGAAAAGAAGCATTAATCTCAAATACTGTTTTGGTACTTACACTGTATTTTATAAGCACTAACTTCTATTCATCCACACTTATGGAAAAAGTCTGCATCCTTCATTTATTACTACTAGCCAGGGATATATGATTGTAGATGCATATTTCTGTTTCAGCTTTTGTTTGAGTAGCTTCCAAAACATCATCCTATAGGTTTTTGGAATCTGTGCCAAGTTCAGCTCAGATTAAGTTTCTTTGTTAGAATTGCTTTTTAAAGCATCTGGATCAGAAATCATATACTTCTGCTACATAGCAAAGAAACATTTGGAAATCATCAGAGCCATCATAATATAGGATGATAGTATTTTATGTTTTTTCTCAGAGTAGGTAAAGACTACAACAAAAATAATTTTATTAAGACTTTAGAAATGTTAGTTTGATATTATTAAAACATCCTAAGCAGCTGATAGCTTGCTTTGAAAAATATTATTATTCTACATGTTATTCTAAAGCTATTAAGGAATATTTATGAGTAAAAGTAGAGATTTTTGCTTTTTTATCTATTTTCAGTGCTGCATGAATAGACATGTACACAGATGTATAGCTTAAAAAAGCATTTTAGCTAAATATTTTAGTTAAATATCATAATTTTACTTTGTTTATTCCCCAGATTCAAAGGCGAGCTCTAAATTAGTCTTCACATAATTTCAATAAATAGCATCCATTTGAGGAAAGAAGTTTTCTTTGGTTTGTTTTAGATTTCACTAGATGACAATAATTTATTGAGTCTCCTAGAGAAAAATACTCATCTTTTTTATTTGAAAAAGAATCTCCAAGGGAAGCTTTCTGTTTCTAATATAGTATATCATTTCATTTTCATTAATGGGCAAGAATTTAAAAATTAGTCTCAGAATCTTTGTATCTATAAAGTTAAATGTATGATTTTTTAGTTTCCCCAGAAATTTCCAAAATGATTGATGGATTTTGGAAAGAGCATTTAATCAGTCCATATACAGTTGTGAGGAGGCATATTTAAGTTACAGTCTGGAAATCCATATGATTTAGTGAATAAGCTCCAGACTGTGGAACCTGAAGAAAAATTCTCTTTCTGATTGGCGTATGACCTTTCTCATGCTTTCTTCTGTGTTATTCTTAAATTTAGAAATAACCTTCTCCTCTGTGTTCACTTCAAAAGAATAGTGTAAGCCTATGAAGTCATCAAAGTGCATTGTAACCCAAATGTACTTTCTCATCGCTATACACAGGATAATCAAATGATCTCTGAAATCTCATAATATAAAACCACACCAATTATGCTTAGCATGACCATTTTAGTGCCAATTAAAATGCATGTAATAATTCTTATTTTTGTGAATCAGAGCTTTCTGAATGGTAGAGTTGGTAGAGTTATTTTTCTAAAATGCCTAATACATGTTTCTTTTTCCTCATTTCATTAGTCAAGGATGATATTAGAGGAAAGGTAGACAGATCCTTCAGGGAGCAAGGAAATACACTTCTGCTTCTTTATAGTCTGCGTTATCTCCATCTTAAAGACATAGCTATAATGTGATGTTTGAAATATATATAGCAATGAAGTTTTTATTGATTGATATAAATATGTATGGCTTTGTTCAGCTGGATACTGCTGGTAGGAGTTACTGGCGTATGTAATACATTATCTTATTACACTCATTTTATGGAAGCTGATCCTGATGGGACAGTGGAAGGAGAGCTTACTCCAGCTTTCTGGAAAAGCAATTAATCCTGCTGCTTATGCAGCAACCGAGTCTTGGATCAAACTGGTGTGCTGGCACCCCTCTCCTTTTATTAAAACAAAAATGCAGCTGCTGACCAGAAGTGCAGCTCGACAGTGGGGCTTTCATTGTGTTAGTAAGAGACTCATATCCAGGGCTGACATCATTTCAGTTATGGCCTTTTCATTATTAAAGTTTGGAATTTTAAGTTTGTTTATTAAAGATTTAAAGCTATAGGTTAAATGACCAAATTGAAATTCACTTATTTTCCTGTACTATGATAAGTGGATAAAATGTGCTGGGAGTGTATTTTTCAGGTTTTACCACCAGATAAATTCTTTTAATGGTGAAATGCATTGTATCATAAAGAAACTGACATTTTCCCACTGAGTCTTCAGCATTTCTTCCTTATAGGTAGCTCTCAGTTTTAGAAGTACATTTAGCAAATGTTTTCGAATCATTGACTGTTCAATATTGGTAAAAAGAGTGGCCAGGACCTTAGCCCTGTGGCCACTTTCCTGTGTACTTCATCTGTTTCTCATCAGTCTCTAAAATCGATAATTCTTTGAAACACGTGGCATTCACCGATGTTTACAAAGATTTTCTAAATTCTTAGTATAGTCATGTACACAAGGACTCTCTTAATTTGTAATCTAATCTTTTTCACAGCAGTGTATCTTTTATCGCAAAAACCAAAAATTAGCAGAATGCTTTTTATCTAGGGTTAATGTAAATTCTATTTTAAACAGCAGAAATAACATTGTAGAGTTAACAAGATGCTTTTACAAAGACATTAATGAAATAGAAATTTCCAACTGCAGTACATTTAAAATTTTCTAGTGCTTTGGCATTTTAGCTCTTGCTTTTCCAATAAAATCAAAGTCTATTGAGCTTCATTTCTGACCTATAAAAACCATTATATAAAGACCATTGAATCTGTACACAATAGTATTTGTCCCATGCTCTGTGCATTCTGCATATGTTTTGGTACATAATTATTGGTTGTTAGGTTGTTTTTTGTTTTGTTTTGGGGTGGGGTGTTGTTCTTTATTATTTTACTTAAGATGAAAATAATATTTAGAAAAGGCAACTGGAAAAATGGCTATCATATCACTTTGACTTTTTTAAAAGACTATTTAAATTGTAGGAGACAGTGGAAATTCAGAAGTTTACAGTTCTTAAGAACATTGCTGTGTTACACCAACAAGTCTCATTACACCTACTGGGTGTCCTGTAATTTCGTTCAATTCTGACACCAACTGCTCAGAGTTAGAGTCAAACTCTGTAGGCTTAGGACAGAATCCTCCAAAGACTGCGCCCACTTCAGATGACAATATCAAGTTTCGATGTCACCAAAGTACCCCCAATTCTGTCGAGCAAAATACCAAATTCAAGGGCTTTCCCAAACCTCCTCAGAGTTGATAATTCACTTGAATGCCTCACAGTATTCAAGAGAGTGCTATATTTATGATTATCTTTTTTTCTAAAGGATAAAAATAAATAGTTAGATGGAGAAATACAGAGAGCAAGTTCAGGAGGAGTCCAAAGTGCAGAAGACAGGCATTGGTACACCAGTCAGGAAACTCACCTAGATCTGAGTATCCAGATGATTTCACTCAGGAGCATGATTGACTAAAGCAAGGGACACTGTGATGGAACTCTCCAGTCTCCTTCCTTTCCTTAAAGAGTTCCATCACGTGGTAGTTCTTTCTGGTGACAAACCTTATACTTAAACTATCTAGCCACAATCTACCTCCACAACCCCACTTTAAGTCAGCTCATTAGCGTAACAAAGAGACGGTGACTCATGAAATACCCAGTTTTTTAAGCTCTGTGCTATGCATGAGAAACAAAATTCAGATATAGTTTTTAATTTTTCCCCTGTTGGCCATTTTAATGGTTGCACTTATAAATAGTTGTCATTGGAATAAAAACAAAAGAGATATTTAGAAAGATAATTCTGATGGAATTTCACATGCAGAGGTAATCAGTAAATTAACGGCAGTCGTACTACATAGGTCTATTGGGGGATGTGCAATTTTTTTCTTTCTACATCAGCATCTAAAGTAAGTTTAAAGATTCATAATTAGTGATTACTTCTGAAACTGAATCATGAAAATAATTCTGATTCCAGTTTGATATTTATAAAAAACTTAAAATTCACAAAGTAAATGCCAAATACTATTCAGGGTACTTGAAATACGCAATTTACCCACTGAAAACTTCTTTTATTTATCATTAGCTATTGCATTTATGGTAGAGATATCACTACAGTTTCCCAACCAAAAGATCAATATAGCCACATTATTTGTGCCAGAAACTCAAATCTGAATATTTACTTTCCAGAAGCCTATGCTCAGCATGTTTGTTTCTAGTATAATTCAAATTTCCATAGAAAGGAACACCCTGGTATCTAGCTGTTTAGTACACCGTGGCGTAGTCCAGTTATATCCCAAGGTCCCAGGTTCAAGATCTGGTGTTGGGGAAACAACCAAGATGAACAACTAAATGAAATAAAGTATTTCTTTCTCTTCTCTCTTCCTGCCTACATGCCTATTTGCCTTCATTCCTGCCTGCATGTTTCCTTTAAAAAAATTAGTACATTAAAATTTTCTCTAAAATATTTTGGTGTTCAAATGATTGCATTGTAGATACCACTTTACTATATATTGTCTTTTTGTTAATATCACTTCCAATTGACACAACAGATTTTCTTATGAATAATGAATGAATGATAGCATTCAAATCTTTCAGAAATGGAAAATGAGTGCTATGCTGTTTTTATTTTTAAAAGGGCAGGGGCTGAATTTAGGTTTCCTACTAGTTTTTTTTGAGTCTACATCAATACTATACTAAATGTATTTCTTTTCTCAAAATAATTGTAATTCTTAAGATATGAGGATTTATAATCTAGGAATGGCTGAGCATTAAAGTTGAATAAGAATGCTACCATCTTGAGAAGAAAACAATACATTTTTCAATTCAGTAACAACCATCACTTTTCCTCAGTGGAATCAGCAAATGCAGCAAAACAGTTTTCAAGAAATAATAAAATTAAACTTTCATTAGTAGTGAGTATGATATTTGAGTGAAATATCACTTTGGAATAATGTTGACCAACCATTAGAAGAGAGGACCTGTGACTCTAGTGGGAAAAATCAACTTAAGATAATGTAACAAAAAATATTTATTTTGTCTTCTAGATTTTTCTTAAAAGCAGTAAGATAGGAACAAAATAATCTCACATATAAAGCTCAAAATCATCAATAATATAAAATTACAATAAATTTTATTGTGTATGATTTTTATACTAATGTTATGTTTTGCACGCACTCTTTCCCTCTCTCCCCCACCCCCTCTGTGTGTATATGTTTCTATTTACTACTCCCAAAGTTTCCTTTCTCTTTCTCCTCCCACTCCTAAGATGTGTGTCCTGGGAGTGGGAGGAGAAAGAAAAAGGAAACTTTGGGAGCAGTAAATAGAATGAAGGAAAAATGAGACTCAGAATAAGTCATATACAGAAAGGCAGACAGACTTTTCTAATAAAATTGATATTTGGGGGTAAAAATACATCTAAATTTTTTAGCAGATAAACATTGCTAGGATTTCACAATCAAGTATTTATTGAGTACATATTATGTGCTTAACTGTATGCTTATAAAGGGACTAAAGGGGAGTTTAAGACATGGTCCTTGCTTTCAAAGAATGTAAAATCCACTGTGGGGGTGGGGAAGGGTGACTGAATTAACATATGTAAGACAACTAGAGAAATAAATTACATGATATTGATATGGAATGAGTTAGCTTCTCAAAGGAAGTAGAATTTGCAAGCTTTAAACAAAAAGCATGTAAATTCCTTTCTAAAGTTTTATGCAATCATTCCTGAAACCAGGTACTTTGTTTTCATTAGGAAATTATAACTTTGTTAGAAAGTATTTTGTACCACAATTCCTTTTACAGAGAAGCAGGTCTGTTTAACACTATCACATCACTCTTGTTTTTCTAGAATGTAGCTACTAAGATTTAAAGCCATGTTTTTGCAACCCTTCCTGTTCCTGCTCCAAGAGTCAGATAAAGTTAAGCTCATGGTTTGATTCAAACCTTGATATTAGGCTGGCAGTTCTTTTTCTTTTTGCCCTTATCCTTCATACATTTGATAAAGAAAAATTATTAACAGAAAGTAACTACAGAAATGCCTAAACTATCAATGGGATAAATTCAAAATAAATAATTTTCTCAAGCTATTCCAAAACTATTAAAATTCTTTCAGAAAACTTCAATATTTGATGCAAAGATTTTAAACAAATATTATCATCCATTTGGTGAATGTTGTTACTATAAGTCGTTTGAGGTCAGTGGGACATAAAATGTGGCTTTAGATGCCAAAGTGTAATGAAATTTAATTTATGTCACTCTATTTTTGCTTTCTTTACTATGAACTAATCATGAATCTACTAATGTCACTTGAGTTTGCTTAACAGCTGGTGTTGATGAAAAGATACTGGTCTTAATATATAGTAACAGTGGTTATAATAAACCTAGTACAATATGCTGAAAATTTTTATGCGTCCATTCATAATGTACACGTGAACTTGTCAAAAAATATTAATACCTTTAGTAAAGAGTCATGGTGGTGGTGGTGGCTAAGATCAGAATTTTTTTAATTATTCTACCATTGCTTTTTAAATGTTTTAAAAGTAGCTATGTTAAATTTATATCTGGATTTTCGTTGCTTATTTTTAGCTAGCTATTTTGCATCAGTAGACTAGTAAAGAAATCAAAGATACCTTACTAGGAAATATTTCCAAATGATGGCTTCTAGATGTTAAAAAAAATCAGGTATGATGATAATAATTGGTTAACTAATGTACATTGCTAAATGACAGTCTATCTGTCAAATTAATATGACATCCTACTCGTTATTTTAATATGTTATAAGGATGAAATGTGTTTTTTAGATATACTTTGCATTCGCACTAAGTAATGGAAAGTACAATATATTATGTGCCTGTGCCTTGAGGAGGATTTTTAACAGAAATAATTGAAGGTAATAAATCTTACCTCTTTTTCCTCTGTGTTACCTCTAGGACAGTATAGCTTCTATAATATTGTATCTCCTGTACTTAGCGACCTTTCTAAATAGTGGCAAAGGTTGAGCACTATGCTATGTTTTCATAGAAGAAAGCCCGTAATGCCTGCTAAAAATTTACTTTGCCCTCAAATATTAGTACTCTCTGATAATTTAATAAATACTCTCTGATCATTTTTATAATTTACCCCCTTTTCTAAGATAGAAATGTGCTCTTGAGCGATTTTGCTATTGAACATAAGACAAGTTTTTTTTAAATAATTAGGAACATCTACAAGCTAATAAATCTCTCCTACAGTTTTAATTTGATTGTATACCTGGTAGATGTTTTTGCTTAAAAGAGTGTGTATGAGGGTGCAAGATTTATGATGTGTTTGGGTTTTTTGGTTTAAATTGTCATAGGCAGCAGTGAAAAAAAATGGTGCAGAGAAGTGATGCAATTCATATTTGATATATGGCATTATTATCTTGAATCATTCCTTGATCTCACTAACATTCCAGTGTGAAAGTTTTTAAATTTGAAGATGGTTCTTTTTGAAACACATTGTTCTAAAAGCTAGTGTTCCTCATAGTGCTGTGTTTTTATATGTAAATATGTAGAACAGATGACTATCATATAATATCTTTATAAAAATGATTATAGGGTTTCATAACTTTTGTGTAATATTATCCAGCGTATTTTAGTGTATATTTAAATGTGACAAAATATTGTTAAAAGTGAATTTTAGGCTATTTAAGTGCAATACTTTTCAACAAGAAATAATGATGTGAATGAAAACTAATCCAATATATATGAATGTAGCCCAGGTTTGCAATATTGGTTTATCCATTAATTTTCTTAGCCCAGGTGTTTGTTTAGTGGGAAGTCATCTCACAGAGTGTTGATAGCTGTATTTTACTCAGAACTGGTTATACAAGTCCAACATCTTGTACTTTTTTCATATACTCAAAACTGTTTGGTTAGGAACCATTGCCTATAAATGCTTAAAAAATCACTATTCAAGAAAATTGTTCATGATCTTTCAGTAAAGAAACACTTTTTAAAACCTTTCGGTGAACAATTAGAACATTTTAAAACCTAGGTGGGAATTATTTTATTCATTATTTAAAAATCATAATGAATAACATTAAAACAGATTGTTTTCTAAAATGGAAAACTTTTACTTCTTTTTCACACTTAAAAACAATAGTTTGTTGTGAAAATCAAGCAGTACAAAAATCTCAAAACTGGAAATTTTATCTATAATCTCACTTCTCAGATATAATCATTGTTAAAACAGTTGTATAGTTTTCTAGGATTTAAAAAAAATAAAATACTTGTAAAATTTGCTTATACTAGTACGTAGTACTTTTCAAGCAGATTTTTATTACCTAATATATCATGGATATCTTTCCATGTCAATGTTTGTAGATCTCAATGAAATATTTGAATGGCATGGTATTCTGATCATAGTTAACTACTTATAGATTAACTATGATGTATTTAATGAACTTCTCTATTGATGAAAGTTTAGTTTGCTTCAAATTGGAACCATTATAAACAATGTTGCACTTGATTATTAAGATTGCCTATTATAATTTTGGATTTTATAAATAGCATTGCCTTTTACAAAGATTATTTCCTCACAATAAATTTCTAGAAATTCAAATTATTGCATTAGTTATCAGGATATTTTAAAATTTTATGTAACCTTAAAAAAAAAATCTCATGCCACTTTGTACTCCCTCCCTCCCACATTTCTTCCCCATTCATTACCCTTAATTCCAAACACTGATCAGTTTCTATCACTGTTTTGTATTTTCTATAATTCTATTTGAATGAAATTATACATTATATATTCTGTCTTGTCTGACTTCTTTAATTTCATATTGTTATTTTCAGATTTATCTATGTTGTTTCATGTAGTCATAGTTCATCAATTTAATTTTATTACAGAGATACACCAAAATTTGTTTATTTGTTCACATGTAAATGAACATTTGGATTATTTACAGTTTTTTTTTATTAATACAAATAATGCTACAATGAATATTCATGTACAAGTCTCTGTGTAGACTTCTGCTTTTATTTCTCTTGAGTAAATACCCAGGAGCAGAACGACTAAATAATATAGTAGGTACATGTTTAACTTTTGAGACACTGCCAAATTGTTTTCCAAAGTGATTGTACCATTTTACAGTCCTAACAGCAGGGAATAAAAATGTCAGGTTGCCCATGTTTTTGCTAATACTTGTTGAGGTCAGTCTTACTAATTTTAATATTTCTTGTAAATATATAGTAGCATTTTATTATGATTTTAATTTGACTTCCCTAAAGACTAATGATGTAGAACATTTTTTTCATATATTTTCATATTATCTTATTCACTGAAGTGTCTTCAAATTTTGTGCCCATTTTTAAAAATTGGATTGTTTTCTTATTGCTTTTTAAGCTTTCTTTATATATTTTGAATTCAAGTCTTTTCTCAGGTGTATGTTTTGAAATATTTCTTGTTGTCTATGGCTTGTCTTTTCATTCTCTTAACAATGTTTTTCAAAGAACAGAAATTTTGATGTAGTCAAATTTGTTAGCTTTTGTTTTTTGGATCATGCTTTTGGTATCATATCCAAGAAATCTTTGCTTAACCCCAGGTTGCAGAGATTTTTTTTCATCTACATTTTCTTGGAGTTTTAGCTCAATGATATCTTTGGGGGTAATTTTAGCAGATGGTGCAAGATATGAGTCTAAGTGTTCTTTGTTTGTTTTTAGCCAATTGTTCCAGCAACATTTGTTGAATTGAGCATCTTCTCACCACTACATTGCCTTTGCAATTTTTTCAAAAACAAGTGGTCCATATAATGTGGGTATATTTCTGAACTCTGTTCTTTTTCACTTATTTGTCTATTTTCACAATATCCCACTGTCTTGATTACTGTAGCTTTGTAAGTCTTGAAATCAAGTTGTGTTAATTCTCCCATTTTGTTTTTCTTTTTCATAGTTGAATTTCAATTCAACTTTACCTTTCCATATGAATTTTAGAATTGGTCTGTCAATTTATATAGAAAGGTTCCTCTAAATTTTTATTGAGATCACATAGGAAATAAAATCTCAAAAATATTGAGTCATTTACTCATGAAGTAGGTATATTCCTCCTTTATTTGGGCTTTAATTTTCTCTCAACATTGTTTTTTCTTAATTTAATTTAATTTATTTTTATTGTAGTAATTATTCTACACATTAAAATAACTTCCTATGTATAGGTTTCCCATTCCTTAGATATACCAACATTGGGGGTTTTTTTTGTTGTATTTTTTTTTTTGTTTTCCACATACAGGCCTTCACATCTTTTGTCACATCTAATCCTAAATATTTCATATTTTATGCTATTTTTATTTCAATTTCTGAGTGTATGTTGTTAGTATATAAAGATAAATTGATTTTTGTATATTCATTTTGTATCCTGAAACCTTACTAAACTCACTTATTAATCCTGGTAGACTTTCGCATATTACATTGAATATTCTACAGTGATGATCATGTTGTCTGTGAATAAAGCCTTCTTTACAAATGGAAGCTTTAGGACTTTTCTTGCTTATTGCACTGAATTAAACCTCCAGACAGGCATGCTGTAATGGAGTAGCAGTTAGGCACAGTTCACATATATCCCAAGGTCATGGATTCGTCTCCTGGGGCCATTAGGAATCACTAAGACGAACAACTAAATGCAATACAAAATGCTTCTTCCTCTCCCTCTTCCTACCTGACTGCCTCTGCTCACCTTCATTCCTTCCTGTACCTTTCATATAAAACAAAATGAATAGGCATGTGAGAAGATACAGACTTGCCTTGTTACTGAGCCTAAGGGAAGGCATTACATAAATTCACCATTAAGTATGACTTAGATAAGTATGTTTTGTAAATGCCTTTTAACAAGTTGAAGAAGTTTTCTTCTATTGCCATTTTCCAAGAGTTTTATCACGAATGTATATTGGATTTTGTCAAATGCTTTTTCTATATCTTTGAGATGATCATAGAGGTCTTCCTTTTTAGTTTGTTAATATGGTGATTAATGCAGATTAGTTTTTCTTTTTATTCCTGAGGTAAACCAACTTTGCTGTCATGTATTTTCTATCTATAAGTAGACAGATAGAGAGATAGATACATAGATAGATATAGATAGATAGATAGATAGATAGATAGATAAATGGATGGATTTGATTTACGAAATTTTTGTTTATAATTTTTATATCTATGTTTATGGGGACTATTAGTCCATAATTTTCTTTTCTAGTAATATCTTTGATGGCGTTAGTATAAGATAATGCAATCTAAATTTGAGAAATAGTCTCTACTTTTTACTTTTCTGAAACTTCGTGTCATATTGTTTTTTCTTCCTTAAATGGTAGATAGGATTCATAGTGGAGTTTTCTTTGTGGGGTTGTTTTTAACAGTTTAAATTTCTTTACTAGATTTAAGTCTGTTCTTATCTGTTTCTTCTTGGGTGGGTTTTGATAGGTCGAGTCAAGGGATTTTTCCCACGTAATTGAAGGTATCACATTTATGGGCATAAAATTGTTCATAATATTCCCTTACTATCCTTTCAATGTCTATAAGCTCTATAGCACTTTATTTTATTCCTGACAATAATTTGTATTATTTCTCTTTTTTTCCTGATTAGTGATGGTAATTTATTAATTATATTGATTTCACCAAGTATCAGCTTTTGATTTTATTGATTTTCTCTATTGGTCTTAATTATTTTCTTTTCTTTTATTGATTTATATTCTGTTCTTCATTATTTCCTGTCTTTTCCTTACTTTGGATTCCATCTGTTCTTTTTCTCATTTCTTAAGGGATATAAGTTGAGGTTAATTATCTGAGATCTTCTTTTCTTATATAGGCTATTAGTACTAAAAAAAAATCTCTGGTCAAAATATTTATTGTTCCTTGTGATTTATTATTTGACCAACTATTTTTGTTTAGTTTTAAATATCTAGAGATTTAAAAGAGATTGCTTTGCTATTGATTTCTTTATTTTGCTTGTCTTTTTTCTAATTTTGTTGAAGTATGTTGCATAATAACATCATATAGGTTTAAGCTGTGCATCATTGTAAATCTACCATATTAAGTTCACCACCAAAAGTTTAATTCCACTTTTCATTCTCTAAATTACTCTCTGTATCCCATTTATCCACTCTCTCCCCTTTGGAAAACACTAATTTTGTCTTATAAACCAAATGTCTATTTTGTTTGATTTTATTCATTTGTTTTTTTGGTTTCCCTATAGACTACATAAAAGTAAAATCATACAGTGTTTGTCTCTCTCCAAATGATTTACTTTACTAAACATAGTTCCTCCTTGGTATACCCATGTTGCTGAAATGACTGAATTTCATTTTTTTTTAAAGCTAAGTAGTATTCCATTATAAATAAACTGTATCTTCTTTATCCTTTCATCTGTCAATGGATGCTTAGATTGTTTCCACTTTTGGCTATTATAAATAATGCTGCAATAAACACAGGTATGTGTAGATCTCTCCAAGTTAGTGCTTTGTATGGGTTTGGGGTAAATACCTAAAAGTGGGATAACTGTATCATATGGAATTTCCATTTTTAATTTTTTGAAGCATCTCCATATTTCTTTTCATAATGGCAGCACCAATTTACACTCCCATAGACAGTGTATACAGGTTCTCTTTGAACTGCATCCTTGCTAGCTCTGTTATTTTCAGACTTCTGGATACTAGCTATTCTCACTGATGTGAGATGATACCTAATTGTTGTTTTGATATGCATTTCCTTAATAACATGAGAGGTAGAACATCCTTTCATATGTTTATTGACCATGTTTATATCTTCTTTAGATCTTCCCATTATTTAGATTGAGTTTTTGTTGAGTTTAATAAGTTTTTTTAATATTTTATATATTAACCCCTTGTTAGATGTATGATGTACAAATATGTCTCCCATTAAGTAGGATTTTTTTTCATTTTGATCTTAGGTCCTTTCACTTTGCAGAAGCTTTTTAAGTTTGCTGTAGTTCTGCTTGTTTATTTTGGCTTTTATTTTTCTTCACATTGGAGTTGAGAATCCAAAGACATCTTTAAGGCTAATGTCACGGAGAGTATTATTTATGTTTTCTTCAATGTATTTTGTGGTTCAGCTCTTACATTCAAGGTTTTAATCTTTTTAAATTAATTTTCATGTATGGTATTAGAAAGAGTGGTCTAGCTTCATTTTTTTTACATGTGGCTGTCCCGCTTTCTCAACATCATTTATTGAAGAGCCTGTCCTTGCTACATTATCTGCTCTTGGTTTCTTTGTTGTAAATGAGTTGTCCATATATGTGTAGATTTACTTCTGGACTCTCAGTTCAGTTCTGTTCCAGTGATCTGCTTATCTGTTTTAGTTCAATACCATGCTTATTTGATTACTGTTGCTTTGTAGTTTAATTTAATGATGATAATATGAGCTAAAAATAATGATAATAGAAGCATATTTTATAAAATAATTGAAGGTCTTAATGAGTTAGTATAGGAAATAATGGTGAGGATTAGAGAAGAGACTATGGTATAATGTCTCCTATTCATTTAACCATTGGATCCAAGAATAATTCTAAAGAGCTTCTGTAAGTCAGGCCCCTACTGGGTGCTCAAGATCCAGTGGTAAATAAAACAGACATGGTTCCTCATTTCATGATGCTTACAGGCATTAGGGAAAATACATTATGCAAATAATTACATAAATAGATCTGTGAAAATTGTGTAACTGCTGTGAAAGAAAAAAAAAAGTACTCTGAAAGAGAAGAGCAAGACTAGTTTAGGAGATAAGGGAAGGTTATCCAGACACGTAGTTGGTAGTCTGGATGGAGGAAGGGCAGCAGCATGTTTGAAGTCCTTTAGCTGATAAGGATCTTAGTGTATTTAATAAATCAAAAGAAAGCCAGTGTTGAAGCTCAGTGAGCAATTGAGGAGAATTCTGTAAGACAAGACTGGAGTAGCCATCAGGAGAACCAGCTTATGAAAGACCTTACAGGCCCCACTAAGAATTTTTAATTTTCTTCAAAGAGTAATGAGAAGCAATTGAAGAGTATTAGACTGACGAATATCATGATCAGACTTGAGTTTTTAAAGATCACAAGGATAGACATGCCCTGGTGGCCTAACAGATAAGGCCACTGGATACCGTCCACATATTATCCCAAGGACCCAGGTTCAAGACCTGGATCCAGCGGGGAACAACCATGATGAACAATTAAATAAAATAAATGGTTCTTATTCTCTTCCTGGCCTTCATTCCTGCCTGCACCTTTCCTTTAAAAAAAAAAATCACAGTGGTACATGCTTGTGACTCATATGGCTGAGATGGCTGGAGTCTGGACCATGTAAAACCTGGATTTGAGATGCAGGTCAGGAGACGGGAAACCAAAAGCAGCTAACTAAATAAAAATGCTTCTTCCTCCTCTTTAAATGATAGAAATAAAATAAAAGCTCACCGTTTCATAGTTTAACTGTCCATATATGTGTGGTTTTATTTTGGGATCTCAATTTTATTTTGGTCTCTGTGCCTGATTTTAATCTAGTACCATGTTGTTTTGATGACAGTACTCTAGTTTGAAGCCAGGGAGCATGATTCTCCCATTTTTCTTAGGATAGTTTTGTATATTCATGGTCTTTGGTAGTTTGTTTTATTTTTTGAAAAATGTCCCAGAATTTCGATAGGGATTGCATTGAATCTATACATTGACTTAGGTAGGATTTTCATTTTAATTATGTGACTTCTTCCAATCCATGAATATGGACTATCTTTCCATCTCTTTGTGTCTTCTTCTATTTCTCTTAATAAGTCTTAAAATTTTCAGTGTACAATCCTTTACCTCCTTTGTTCAGTTTATTCCCAGGTATTTTATCCTTTTTGATGCAATTGTGAATAGAATTGCTTTCTTGATTTCTCTTTCCTCCAGTTTATTGTTTGTATATAGAAATGCCATAGATTATTTTGTGTTAATTTTACTAGTAGGGGTGATGTCAGAGATCCTTTTTTGGAGGTAGAATTAATAGAACTGCGTAAATAATAAAATGTGTATGAAAAACAGCTATTGAATTAGAATTCTTGGTTGTAGCTTATAAAAAAAATTAACACTGGCTATATTAAATAAAAAGGAAATTAAAAAAAAGGATACTGGGTAGCTCACAAAATTTATCAATATTTTTATAGCTAGGGTTTAAAATGATGAAGCAAAGTAAGCAGGAACTAATTGACAATCTCATCAGGCTCCCACAACTTAAATAAAAGAAGTCCAACTGATTTTTCCATCTTTGTCTCATTCCATTTGTGACTCACAGTTCCATTTAGCAGAGCTTAAGCCATATACCTGACTCTTAACATTCCAATACAATAAAAGTATAATGTTTTATGGAATAAATCTGTAATTACATAGTCTTCAGCACTCATAGAGGAAAAGCAAGTTACTTTGACTTGTCATTCCCAAGAATGCATAAAATTTAGTGAAGAAAATCCCCACCAAAAAAATCGGGATGATGTTAGTGAGCAAAAGAGAATCTGGAATAGCCAAAGAAACATCAGGTGCTCGCTGCAGAGAGGGATGTGTCATTTCTCAGAACAGAGTCCTCAAAGTTCAAAAAACATAAATGTCTGGTTAACCCTTTCAAGGGTTAAAATGGTCTAAATGATAGAACATAAAGGCCTTCATCCTAAGACCTGAACTCTTTGCAGACTCCCTAGCTTAAAATATTTTTTTCATTGCTCACTGGGGGTTTAGCAAGTAAGTCTCCTGCTTCCAACTGACACACTCTACGTACATCCCGAAGACCAGGGTTCACAACCCGGAGCCAGGAGGACAAACCAAGATGAACAACTAAATTAAATAAATTAAATTAAATGCTTCTTCCTCCTCTTTCTTCCCATCTGCTTTCCTACTTGTCTTCATTCCTACCTGTACCTTTCCTTTAAAAAAATTTTTTTTCATTGTCAGGGTACCCTTCTACAAATAGAAAATGCAGCAAATTTGGGAATTGATAAACTGTAGTTCTAGAACATATTAAGGGTCAAGTACTTCCAACTATCTGTACTTAAAGTCATCTTCAACCCTTTTAAACACTGAAAAACATTTTCTTCAGTTATCCTGTTGTCAAAACCATTAATTTCAGCTTCCCAGTGATCTTTACATCTGGTCTTTTTCTGTTCTTTTCTCATACTCAATATTAAACTCCTTTTCTTGCTACACAATTCCTTCCTCCCTCCCCTCCTTTCCTTCATTAATACAAGTAAGCAATGCTGTGGAAGTTGAGATCTGAACCATCTAGTGTTCCTTAGGAGTACTCCATTGAAAGAGAGAACTTTAGACTTGGGGACCAGATACCTGCAAAGAAAATGCATCTAGAGACTTATGCATCCGATAATTTACTTAACGAACATGATGGGCAACAGTATTGGTACTCTAGCCATAAACTCAGCTATTAGAATTCTAGAGAAGAAATGCCATATGCAATTCCTGGAGTCTTTAGAGAATTGGAATTGGTGTCCAAGTGACCGTCTTTGATCCTCTTAGCAAAAATACCATTACTTTCTGGACACAGCTTTGAGAGTTTCATTTATGAAAAGGAATCTGGGTAAATGCAAACCACTTTAATAAACTGATATCTTTAATAAACATTTGTGGGCAGACCTAGTGTGAATAGATTTATCCTCTGTGATTAAGAGACTATGACCTTGGCATTCCTGGTTGCTCAGGCATTAAGTCCATGACTTTGGCATAGTTCACATAAAGCCCAAGGACCCAAATTAGTGACTTGGGGCTGGAGAAACAACCAAAATTAACTAAATAAGTAAATAAGTGAAAATGCTTCTTCTTTCTCTCTCTCTTTCTGCCAGCCTGCCTACTTGCTTTTAATCCTGCCTGCTTTGGTCCTCAGAAAAAAAGAATGAGAGACTGCCACTTGTCCCATTATCACCTATGAATGTAACAGTTGGAAAATGACCTATAAAGAGTGTCTGAACCATGCTTCAGGTTGCCATATTCACTTACCTAGTATTTATCTTTGTCGCTAATCTTATTTCAGTCAGCCTACTGTATTAGTTGAGTTCCTTTCTAAACTAATACCATTGTTAATTATATTGCTTGTGCATTTTTGTTGTTGTTTGCAATTTCCTTTTTCTGGTTCCTGCCATTTGACGAGCTTTCTTAATCTTCCTGCCACTCCAACTTGTTTACATAAAGAAACTAATTTGGTGTCAGTATTTGTAGGCAGGTCTAAGAGGGAAACCTACACTGGTTGATAGCGTCCTAGTAGTTTTACAGGTTATTACAATTAAAGAAATGGCCACGTCTTAAAGTATGGAATCCCTGAAAAGGAATATGCGAAGCCCTAGGGGAGGTGGGGGAAATTCATGGTTCATGGTTGAATAGTTCACCATCTAGTCAATATAGACGATAGAGGGAAAAATAGACAATTAAGTCCAATGTAAATTTAAATAAGAAAATACGTGTCCAAAACACATACTTGTACAGGGAGGAGTGGTCAGATGAAGATAGGCAAGATTCACAAGGGAGTTAGAGTAAAAAAATATATATACAACTACAGGAAAGAGCATAGGTCAAAGTTGAAAAGTCAAACTCATAAATTCATTCTTATCTGTAAAAAGGAAGGATTGGACTAATATTATCTTGTTCTCAAAGTGACCAGGAAAGGATCTAGATTAGAGCAGGGAAGCAGGCCATTTGAACGGAGGTACCAGAAGTAAGATATGTTACAAGGTTTATTACTTGTAAGACAAAAAGCTGGAATATGGCACTACTTTACCTACTATAATGTCGACCTATAGTTGCTTTTCTTGTTATAAATTTCCATCTGTAGTACAGATCTTTTCACATGCGAAGAAAATGTTTTGAGGGTATGTTGCTACAGACAATTTAAAACAAGGTGATGTGCGTGAGAACTGAAGGCTACATTACCAAGCCATGAGCACAGGCTAAGCCTTACCTTTGAAGAGCAATGACAAACACAGGAGTTTAGTGTTTTATCACAGAATGCAAAAGAATAATCTCAATTTATACACACAGAGAAGACAAGACATTGAGACAATTTGTCCTAGTGTAAGGAATTGGTATCTCACAATGGATTAAGTCTAAAATTTAGCTAATATATTTGATCAGATGCAGTTAGATTTAACTTCTAAGTTGCTAAATAAACAGGAGGCAGAATATATAGCTCTACTAATTTTGGTTAATTTCAAATTACTGTATCCTATGGTCGCCAAGCAAACTGTCATTTTAAGACCAGGTTCTGAAGTATATAAATTAAAGCTAGTCACTTAGTGAGATCTCTTTGGGACCACTTATATGAAATGAATAATAGGGTTACATTAAAAAAAATTAAATCCAGAGAACTTTCCCAGAAGTTATGTATAAACCTTCATTAGGTACATTTTCCATTTTGAATCCGTGTGGCTGGGAGCCAATAGGTTGGTGAAATGAGCACCACATACTGCTCAGTTCTTAAGTATGTAGCATTTGAATTGTTCGTATTTTTGGCTGAGTATAAAGTAGCATTTCAAGCCAGAGAGAAAAATGAAAGAGAAAGCTTTTGTAGGAAACAGCACCAATTTTAAAAAGAAACTAGAAACATGATGCTCTGACATCGATCCTCAATTTTTGAGTGTATGAGAAGAAAATGTACCTCTGATGACTTTGAGAAAAATATACATTATTTATATATATAAAGCATATATACTCTGTTACATATTGTAAATATTATATATAAACATATGTAAATTGAAATGGACAGATGTGCCTTGGTGGAGTAGCAGTCAGGTCATCCACCTTTGGCTGGTCTTAGTCCATGTACATCCTAAGGACCCAGGTTCATATCCCAGGTCCCGAGGGGAACAACCAAGATGAACAACTAAATAAAATAAATAAAAATACCTCTTCCTCCCCTCTCTTTCCGCCTGTCTGCCTACTCACCTTCATTACTACCTGCACCTTTCTTAAAAAAAAAAATTACATGGACAGAAGTCTGATGTATCTTTCCATGTGCTTTATTGTTGCTTGTTCTGAATAAGTGATATATTCAAAATGTCCTCGGAAGGGTGATGAATTATAGAAATTGTCTTCCAGTGAGATTTTGAATTTCTGCCTAATCAAATATCATATCAGCAGTTACTTTACAGACCCAGCAAGTCACCAAGACAGAAACTTTGGCCATTATCATAGATAAAGATCTAGAAGAAAACTAGAAAGTCATATGAAAAAGGTTGAAATTCCTTGGACCAACAGCCCCAGTCTAGCCCTTGTGCATATATTCTTTCTCACTGATTAAATTAAGAGGAAAAACTTGATACTATTATAAAACAAAATCCTCAAGACCTTCATAAATTCTAACTTTATAAATTGAAGAGGAGATTTCAGAGCAATGACAAGAATTTTAATAAAAGAAAACAGGATACCAAAGCAGGAATTTGAAAATTGAGGAAATTTTCAGTGTTGATGAAAGGTACGGATATGGAGATTTAAGAAACTCAAGGAACTAATTTCCCATGGAGTGTCTTACAGCCTCCAGGAAGCTTTCTTTCTCTGGCATTCGTGTTAAATACAATTCCTTTTTTTCCCCCGTTTCTGAAATTCCTGGCATAATATCTCATTTGGCAATTGGGACTGATTTTATTCTCTTGTTCATTGCAATTAGAAAATGTTGCTTCTCTTTGAAACATGAAATTTACTATTTTCCCACTAGAAACCAATTTGCTGTCATTAGATTTAATTCAAAATATATTTATGTCATGTACTTTTAATTCGAATAGAAGTTCTATGTCTAAAATTTAATTTCTCAAAAGATGATGGTGCCAATCAGTTCTCAGCCCTAGAATTCAAGAAATAGAAAACTCGTTGGATCTGCTGATTTAGATTCATTTCGTTTTCCTTAATTTTTCAATTGCCTAGATCAAGTGAGGCAGCATAGTATAGGAAAAAGAGAGAAAGCTAGTTTCTTGTCCAGTTTCCCACTGGGCATTGGGTAAATTATTTAACCTTACTGCGCCTCAGTTTTTAAATTCATATAAAAGGATAATGACCTCTTCCACACTTCTTAGAGTCTGACTGTGAGAATAAAGAGAAATAATGTGTTTGAGCTTTCTGTATAAAGGCTAAGTAAGTGTCCACATGAAAAGGATTATTTCCAATAACAGAAGTATATATGACTATTAAGTAATTACTCCCAGATTTTTAAAAACATAAATCTGATTTGTGCTTTTTCTCCATTTATGGATCTCCACTGGCTCTCTGTTGACCATAATATAATTTCAGAATCCATTATCATGCCATAATAAAACCTTCAACAAATGCTGTCACTTTATCTTTCACATCTTCAACCATCCACACCCAGCCACATAAACTTTTTCAATGTTCTGAAAGCAAATCACAATCTTTCAGATTGTCAATTCTTTGCTCATACCATTCCCGCTGCCTGCCAGGTATGTTTTATTTACCTGTCAATACGCAAATGGTAGAGCATGGAAAGTGGTTAAGATTGGTTGAAGTAAAACAGGTGAGTTCAAATTACTGCTCTTTCTTGTTAGCTAGTGTGGCTTTGAGCAAGTAATCTGTTTCTCTTTATCTAAATTTCTTTATGTGAAAATCATATAAAGTGATATTAATAGAATATTATAACATCTGACCTTTGGCAAGTGGTCAATGAACAGTAGCTAATTATTCTATTACTATTTTTATAAATCTCCCTTTTTTGTAAAACCTTTCCTGACACTGCCTGGCAGAATTTTTCCACTAGCTTCATAGCGCTATTATACATACTCTGAAGCACTAGGGCACTTACCATACATTCATGGCATTTGAAATGACATTCTTGTTCTTTGATTTATTTAATTGATGATCTTCTCATTATGAGTAATAATGACTTCAGGAAAGTGTTTGACTATAAATTTATATTATAATGAAAAGTTATAAAGTGAAACTTATGTGACCACCTGTGATACGTCATTTTATTTTCAAATTGCTGGATCCCCTCCTTATATGGCTCTGGTTTAGGGTTGACCCAAAGAGCATTTACATGAAGTTTGTAAGGCAGAGGTGAAGCACCATCGGTTCCTCTCTGACGTTCAATGGTTCTGACTTGTCCTTGCTCCTCTCTGTTCAATATGCAGCTCTTCTTCCCAGTAGTGGCCCCCGGGGCCATTAACTGATGTTTGGCTACAGACCTACAGAGGTAATAGCGTCTAACAAACTTCTCCATGACTTATTCCTTTGCAATCATATTTCAACAGCTGGACATGCTGTCTGCTTAGATAGATTAGTCCTCTAATTCCCTCTTTTTTTAAATTGAATAAAAAAATTTAAAGGAAAGGTGCAGACAGGGACAAAGGCTAGTAGGCAGGCAGGCAGGGAGAGAAGGAAGAAACATTTTGCTTCATTTTTATTTAGTTGTTCACAATGGTTGTTTCCCCCCAGACAGGGAACTCAAACCCAGGGGTATGTGGCTTGCTCCTTTGGAGGCAATTGACCTAACTGCTAGAGGGTGCAGCCATATATCTATTCTTTTAATATAGCTTTTATATACATATATCTCTTCCCCATTTGATTAACAGGAACTATGTCTTATTTATTTTTGCATCCTACTCCCACTCCAACACCATTCAACCCAATATATCACACAGGGCTTACCTGTCTCAAGTTAGGATCTCAAGACTGATTTACAATTCTACCATGTTTCTTTGGTGATCATTTTCTCCCTCTTACGCAACAACTATTTCAAATCTTTTCCCTTATCAGTAAACCTTTAACTCTCTTGGTTCCCTTCACTCTCAGCAGATGGCGCCTCTAACATGTCAGAAAAAAAGTAGTTATTAGCTATGAACTCCTTTGACTTGTAACCACCAAACTTAAAAGCCTACCTGTACTTAGATCCCTGTTTCTTCTCTACCATTACACTGAAAAAGATAACTTTCCTTTCAAGGTGAATTGTTCTACATGCGCAATGTATTCCATTCCTGCCTAATTCTCAGAACCTTTATTGATCATCTTTTTCCTACAAATTTAGCTACTCCTAGAACTTAAATTTGCCCACATCTCATCTGTCTTAAGAAGACTATTATCTGTCCGCCAATTATGATTACATCTTCAGTTACTGCACTGTTTTCCCTCACAAACTTCTTGAAAGTTTAATTAAATCTCTCCATTCCTTCAACTCCTGCCTAGTCTTTTGCCCACTGCAATCTTACTTCCTCCTGATCATCCCCCAGAACTAAAGTAGAAATTCTTGTGACTAACTTCTATTAAACTAACAGTAAAAGCGAACTAATGCTTTCCTTTACTGGTATCTATCTATATGACATACTGCCCACAGTACACTGAATACATACAGCTAAAATACTTCAGTCTCACATGCACATGGATTCATGGATTTTTGTTCTCACTAGATAATAGTATAGTTACCAGGAATGAATTGTGTTTATTCAACCTGTTTATGCCAAATACAAACTGCTACTATAATTACATCATTTAATAGACATTATTTAAATGAAATATAAATAGGAAAAGAAAAATGGTTATTTCTATGAAAATTAAATGGAATGTTCTGGAAAAAAAATTTTTAAAGGAAAGTGACCTTAAATTTTTCCTTTGAATTTGTTGAGCAAAAAACAATTAAGAGAAATCATAATTATCTAGGTTTCTGCATTCCGATTGTTTCCCAAGCACTGTTTTTCCAGTTTTTAAAAATTGTGGTAAAATACATGTAACATAAATTTACCATCTTAACCATTTTTAAGTGTCAGTTCAGTGTATTAAATACATTTTAAGTTTGTGCAGCCATCACTGGCATCCAACCCAGAACTCATTTCATCTCTACACCCATTAAATAGTAATTCTCCATCCTCTCCTTCACTGCAGCCCCTCAACCACCATTTTCCTTTTTGTCTCTATAATTTTGACTAACCTAAATACTTCATGCTTCATAAGTAGAATCAAACAGTATGTCTTTTTGTAACTGTCATATTATAATTAGCACAATGCCCTCAAGGTTTTTCCATGATGCAGTATATGTCAAATGTTCATTCATTAAGTCTGAATAATATTCCATTGTATGTATATATATGCCCATGTATATCCATTCATCTATCAATGGCCATCGATCAATGTTTTAGCTATTGCGATTAATGTTGTTATAAATAATCACAGAGCTGAAAGGTGGTTGCCACTATGCTAAGAGCTGAAAATGATCAAAATTAACCACAATGTACCATGCAATTCTCCCCTGGAAACTGCAAATCTTCCAAGTAGACTCCAGTTCCAAAAAAGTTACATCAAAAAGATTCAGTCAGTGCAGTTGTTATCTAATTGGGGAGATAGATTCCTTCTGCTTTGAACTCCACCACCTTCTCAAGATCCTCTTCATGAGCAGCTTTAAGTTCTTGATTTACCTTAAATAAACCAAAACAGGGAATCATAAGCAATGCACTTATGGACATGACTTATGCAAGAAAACTGTGGCTGATTCCAGTCAACAGATTGCAATAACAGTTCATACTCAAAGAAATCAAATAATTGGATCCATTCAAAGAAGAGTTTAGACCCTAAAAATGCTGGCAAATAAATAGACAGTTAAATGTTTAGATTAATATCATGTGTTAAAGAATGAAATTTTTAAAAAGTGATTTCCCAATTTAATTACTTTTTCAATTAATTGTTAACCAATTTCCAGGTCCCATTTACAACACATTAAACAAGATTTCTACTACACTCTGGGTCATTTAGAACTTATATTCTCTAAAAAAAGAAATAGGGATACCTTACAATTTCAGCTTGTTTGACAACATTAGATATCACTGTCATCTGACTTCTGAAACACTCTTTCTGCCACCATGCTCTTCTGATCTTATTCCTTCCTCTCTAGTTTACTTCTCAGCTTCCTTCGTGTGCATCTCTTATTCTACCCAGTTCTTACAAATACTGATACATCTCACCAACTTGTATTCTTTTCACTCTACACACTCACCTTATACTTTAATTCACTTCTTGCTGATGACTCATACATCTATCACTCCAGGTTTGATCTTTGTCCTGAGACTCACACTTGTATAGCCTGCTCAACACCGTTCCCTGGATACTCATCTGGCACCTCGAACATGGCATATTCAAAACTGGACTGATCGCCCTCTCTCGCAATGAATGATTAGAGCTTCTTTCCAGTGTTCTCAGATCAGTGGCACCATCACATCTCTAATTTTTAAACCAACAACCTGATAAGCATGTTTAACTTCCCTGTCCCTTATCTGTGACAGCCAACAAATCTTCAAGTCCTATTGCTTTTACCTCCTGAGCAAATCCATGCACTTCTTTCGAGCTCTGCCATCATTTTCTTCTAATTTTTATAACAACCTACTAAATGGTCTCCCTACAGCGAATCTCTTTTCTCATCAATCCATTCTGCAACTGAAGTTGCATATTCATTCTTTAGTATATGTGCAAGTGAAACAGTCTGAACTTCTTAAGATGGCTTATTCATCCTTCCATGGTCTGGCCTCTGCCGGTCTTTTCTTGCTATTCCCACAAACACTCTAGCCACCCTGAATTTCTTTCACTGCCTACAATATTATGCTTCTTTGCCATCAAGCTTTTACATATGACTCCCCCTATCTGGAACATTCCTACATCTTTAAATCTCAGATTTTAATTTATTTTAGTTTGCCCTAATACCTAGATGAGGTCATATATTCCTGAAATGTATTTCTACTATGTTTCTGTTTACTGCAATTTTTTGTTTAATATTTGTCTTCCTGAATAGATGAAGTTTCTATAAAATTAGTGGCCATGTCCAATTCACCGCTGGACCACAACCCAACGCCTACTCCAGGAGTTACTCAATGAGTACTTGCTAAATGAAAGAATAAATGAATAAACAAATTGACCATAGTTAGCACTTAATAACTATTTGTTAAACAGTCTTTTAAAATTACAGTACAACTTTCTAACCAGAAGTGTTTCCTCGGCAAGCTGATTGTCAGAAGAGATGTCATTCAAGCATCAGAATTCTGGAATTCTCATCAGGGTTGTCCTCAGAATGTGATATATTCACCTAAATACCCCCAATAGTAGCAAATATTCACCCATTGAGACTGGATTTTGTTTTGAAAGTAGCAAAATCAATCTGTGTAATACTATCAGAGGTGAAAAATTTTAAGTTAACTATAAATGAATGAGTCTGACTTTTTTGTGTGACTCATAAACTATGTCATAGGGCATATCCAGAAGAGAAGTTTCAAAAAAAAATTTTGAGCAATGGCAGGATTGTTAGACTGTTTATATAGCTTCCCAAGGGAAGGCAATGCTCATTTAGCTGTATACAGTCAAGAATGCTTTGTTTTGTTTTGTTTTAATAATTCTTCTTCCCTTTAGATACAATTTCTACATACAAATGAGCTTTATTCAAAGCTTTAGGGAGCACATGATACATTAGGTAGAGCCTAGAAATGCTACGTAACATTACTTGTCATCATCATTACTGTGAATATTTCATAATGTACCAACCATGTATCAATTAATCACCACCATAATTTGGCTACATATTACCACAATGTAGAGCTACTTTAGTCCACCTATTTTAAATAACTCTCCTTAAAATATTATGAAAGCTAGAATAATCCTTTGCCAATTAAGATAGCTCTCAAGGGTACCACTGTGAGGCAGGGCTGGCTCAGTTTGTTGAAGGTAATGAGTGAGATCAGCTTCAGCTGCCACAGATTCAGCCTTCAGGCTTCGGTCAGACATCTTGGAAATATTAGGGAAATATAGGTAAGAACTGAACTACATAAATATTAACGGTAACAATTGATCTTTCTTAGATCCCTGACTATGTGTGCTGAGAAAATATGCTGAGCACTTAGCATACATTTTTTTTTCATTTCAAAAACAAATGCTGAAAGAAGTTAATTAATTTGCTCATTATCATACACCTACCAAGTGGAAGAGACAGGCTGAGAAGCTGAGGTCTACCTAATTCCAAGGTCCAAGTTTTTCCAGTTTACTCAAAGTAAAGCATGATGAACTAAAACCAGCCCATCATTACTTGAAAAGATGGTCCATTTTACTTATTTGTTTTTGTGATCTTTTTTTAAAAGGAAAAATAGAGGCAGCAATGAAGAATACAAATAGGCAGGCGGGCAGGAAGAGAAAGGAGGAAGCATTTGATTTACTCTATTTAATATTCATCTTGGTTGTTATACCCCCAGCCCTGGGTCCTGAACCAGAGATCTTGGAAATGTATGTGAACTACACCTGGTGAACCAAACTGCGAGGCCACTAGGACGTGACTATTTTTTTATTTTACGGGAATGTGCAGGCTAGGATGAAAGTGAGCAGAGGCAGACAGGCAGGAGGAGAGTGGAGGAAAAAGTATTTTATTTATTTTATTTAGTTATTCATCTTTCTTGGACACAAACCCCAGTCCTTGAGAGGTATGTGGTCTAAGCCCAGCCACTACTCCACCAGGACATGCCAGATGGTCCATTTTATATCCCACTTCTGTCACTCCTATTCTTTTTGTGGCTCATCTTCTTACCAGTGTCTCAATCTTCTGGCAGCTGTACTTTCTTCAAAATCGTAAGAGTTTTCTATTTATTAACTTTTTCTCAACTTTTTACTATAGCGTTGAGCTTTTTCTGGCTTTGTGCTCAATTTTCCTTGAGGAATTCTGCCTAACTTCAAACTTCACTGCCCCAAAAATTGAAGCTCCGACCCTGTGTCTGATGACCTGCTCTCTGATCTTTGCCTCTAGTAGAATGTCTGCACATTGATCCTGCTTTGTGGGGATTTTTCTTGCTGCTTGATATTGAAACTTATAGGAGGAAGCAGGGTTGAAAGAACATTTCCACTCGCTAAGTCTGATATCTATACCCTGTCTAAATACAGACTAAACTTGGGTGTTGACATTGCTACTCTTATCAGTGTCCCAGGGGATGCGTTGTCTGTCATAACATTTTTTTCACAGTCCCATTTGTGCCATTATGTAGATGGAATGAAATTCAGTTACCACTTTTAACTCCATGCCTTCAATGAAGCTCTTGGAGGGAAGCACCTTGGTCGGCAGGTTGGCATTATCTTTGTCTTCTAGTTGTTAAGCAGAAAGAATATGATGTAAGTGCCTTTAGTGCCCAATGACAGGGAAACATCTAACTAAAGAAAATTAGGAAGGAATTAGTAGAGCTTTGTTTCACAGAAATCAGCAATGTATTCAAACAAACACTGAATATAAATCAACTTTTCTACTTTTTACAAGCTAACACACTTTTTAATCCCACTTCTTTGAGATTGATTCATGTCATTTATTTTAAGATCAGTAGAGTTAGTTGATCATGAATTTAAATTCTTTATATGTCCCTTACCCTTCATCAGGATTTGCTTAATAGCTTTTTTCTGGGTCTTAAAAAGAATATGACGGCAAGTCCTGGTGGAGTAGCAGTGGGTACAGTCGCTGTACATTCCAGTGTCCCGGGTTCGCCTCCCTGGGTCGGGAGAAGCAACCAAGATAAACAACTAAATAAAATTAAGTGCTTCTTCCTCTTCCTCTCTCTTCTTGCCTGCTTGCCTACTCACTTCACTCCTGCCTTCATTTTCCCTGAAAGGGGGAGAGAGAGAGAGAGAGAGAGAGAGACAGAGACAGAGACAGAGAGAGAGAGAGAGAGAGA